>PVIW01006504.1:0-86198 GCA_004026585.1 Noctilio leporinus
TTGCAACAACATGGATGGAACTGGAGAATATTATGCTTAGTGAAATAAGCCAGTCAGTGAAGGACAGGTATCATATGTTCTCACCCATTACGGGACAATAATGAGCAAAACTAACAACAAGCAAAACAGAACCAAGTGTATGAATACAAGGAATAGGCCTGCAGTGGTCAAGGGGAAAGGGGTTGGGGGGAGGGGGGAGACAGAGGCAAAGAAGGGGAGCAGCTTAGACAAGAACCTAGTATAAAGGAACCATGGACATGGACAACAGGTGGGATTGACTTTGAGGGGAAGGGGACGGTGGGGAGGGGGACAGAGGGGAGCAAAAAGGGGATGGATGTAATACAACAACAATAAAATTAAAAGAAAAAAAAATAAATAAATAAATAAATAAATAAATAAGAGAAAAAAGAAAGTCATGATAGAAAATTTCCCTAACATGATGAGTGAAAACATTAATCAAGTTCAGGAAGCACAGAGGGTCCCAATGAAGATCAACCCAAACAGACCAACTCTAAGACACATTATAATTAAAATGGCAAATTTCAAAGACAAAGAGAGAATCTTGAAAGCATCAAGAAAGAAACAGCAAATAACATATAAGGGAACTCCAATAAGGCTATCAAGTGATTATTCAACAGAAACAATACAAGCCAAAAAGGAATGGCAAAAGGTTTTCAGTTAATGGGAAACAAAGGCCTACAACCAAGAATACTCTACCCAGCAAGGCTCTCATTCAAAATGGAAGGAGAAATAAGGAGTTTCCCAGACCAAAGAAGACTAAAAGAATACATCTCAAACCAGCATTGCAAGAAATGATAAAGGGTCTGCTTAAAAAAAAAAAAGAAGAAGAAGAAGAAGAAGAAACAGAGAGAGCCAAAGAGCAATACAGGTACAACCTGGGGAAATGGCAATGAATATGTATCAATCAATAATAACCTTAAATGTAAATGGATTAAATGCACCAATCAAAAGACATAGGGTAGCTGAATGGATAAGAAAACATGACCCACATATATGCTGTCTTCAAGAGACCCACCTCAGAATAAAAGATTGACACAGATTGAAAGTGAAGGGATGGAAAAATATATATCTAGCAAGTGGACATGAAAAAAAGGCTGGAGTAGCAATATTTATTTCAGAAAAAATAGATTTTAGGCGGGAGTGGGTGGGTGGGGAAGGGGACAGAGGGGAGTAAAAAGGGGATGGATGTACTACAACAACAATAAAATTTAAAAAATAGATTTTATGATGAAAGCCATAAAAAGAGACAAAGAGGGACATTTTATAATACTTAAGAAAAAAATCCATCAAGAAGATATAACTCTGGTTAACATAAACATATAAGGAAAATCTTGGAAGACTTCAAAAAGGATGCATACAGTAACACATTAATAGCACAGCATTTTAATACCCTTTTATCAACAATGGACTGATCCCTCAAACAAAAAACACCAAGAATATTGTGGCATTGAACACCACTCTAGAGGAAATGGACTTAACTGATATGTACAGAACCTTTCACTCCAAAGAAGCAAAATACACATTCTGTTCAAATGCACATGGAACATTCTCTATGATAGACCACATGATAGGTCACAAGACAAACCTCCACAAATAAAGGAAAATTGAATTGACACCAAGCATATTCTCAGATCACAATGGATTGAAACTAGAAATGAACCTCAAGGGAAAAAACCTAAAACACTCTACCTCATGGAGACTGAATTTAAGTTAGGCCAGTTTTAGAACAGAAATGTTAGAGGTACCATTTCTTTCTAGGAAAAGCGAAGTCCATGACTTCCTATTTCCAAGTACAATTCAGCTTTTGTGACAGCTTCCATTCATCTGTGCTTGATTGGACAGGTTTTTCCTGTTGTGGTGATGTTTTTCAACTTTTAATTCAGGACTGCATTACACATTCTTACACATCTGACCTCAAGGCTCGTTGGTGGGATGCTTCTACTCTCTTTCAAACCACATGCTCTTTCCCTTCTCTCTCAAATTGCCTGCTCTTTCTCTTGTTTAATGACTACTGCCTTATTTTTATTTATTTATTTTTAAAAGTATTTTGGGGCTATGTTTTTAAAGATTTTATTTTTTATTTTTCAGAGAGAGAGGTGAAGGGAAAGAGGAAGAGAGGGAAAGAAACCTCAATGTATAGTTGCCTTTCACCTGCCTCCAGTGATGGACCTGGCTGGAGACCTGGCTTGCAACCTAGTTATGTTGCCTTGGTTGGGAACCGAACCAGCAACCTTTAGGTTTGCAGGTCAGCGCCACCAGCCAGTGCTAAATTATGGAAATACATATTTCCAGTTATGAATGCCCCCAAACTGGCGATACTTGGGAAAAGGAAATAATGCTATAATAAACTTTATTATTAAAATGTGAACATACCTAATCTCTATCTCAACAGATTCTTAAATAATTCAAGGGTTAATTTAGGACCACATAGGAAGTCAACCACAAGTTCAAAAAATAGCTAGAATACTATTCTATAAAATTATTTAAATCCTAGGGACTTTTTCTTTTTTACCTCAACTTAGTAGACATAATAATTTCTACTCTGGGATTGGCTGAGCACTGCAAGTGCCATTATTTCTGAAGGCTTCAACTTGTAAAACACATGTAGAAGAAAAACAGAGGGTATTGAAAGAAGTAAGCTCTTTGCACAGTCTAAATAAATAAATAAATAAATAAATCTACTCTTTAAGATGGAAAACCCAAAAAAGAATAAGTTGTAGTTCCAGTAGCTTAAAATAAAGTTGAGTTGTATTATTGGAGAGGGGAGGATCTGACTCAAAAACCAAATTCATTTTTCACTATGGGTTTTGCCCTATCTCTAGGACAACTTTCACAAAAGTGAGTTCTGCAATACACCACTTCTGTGATATATTTCACAAATGTTGTATTCCAGAGTAAAATAAGTATTAAAGAAGAAAAACTGCTTAATCTTGCTACAATATATCTAAAATATTATAATTTAACATGTAATAATTATGTAAGCTATTGGCATATTTTAAATGTTTTGTTCTTTAAAATCCAGTATGTACTTTAAGTATCTGTATAAATATGTATGAGTATAAATGTATTTTTGCATGTGTTTGGTAATATTGCAATTCATATTACTTAAAAGAGTAATGCTTTAGCCTTCCTTGTGCCGCAGTTCCTGCCAAAGCTGCCGCGGAGTCACCGTCACTGGTTGTGAGCAGAAGATGGCTACGCCTCCCACGTATATTGATCTTGGCAAACCCGCCAGGGACGTCTTCACCAAGGGCTATAGATTTGGCTTAATAAAACTAGAGTTGAAAATAAAATCTGAGAATGGTCTGGAATTTACAAGCCCAGGTTCAGCCAACACTGAGACCACCAAAGTGACAGGCAGCTTGGAAATCAAGTACAGGTGGACTGAATATAGCCTGACGATCACAGAGAAGTGGAACACCGACAACGCGCTGGGCACGGAGATCACTGTGGAAGATCAGCTTACACGTGGACTGAAGCTGACCTTTGATTCATCCTTCTCACCAAACACTGGGGAAAAAAGTGCTAAAGTCAAGGCAGGGTACAAGCAGGAGCACATCAACCTGGGCTGTGACATGGATTTTTACATGGCTGGGCCCTCGGTCGGAGGTGCCCTGGTGCTGGGCTATGAGGGCTGGCTGGTGGGCTACCAGATGAATTTTGAGACTGCAAAGTCTTGAGTAACCCAGAGCAACTTTGTGGTTGGCTACAAGACCAATGAATTCCAGCTTCACACTACTGTAAACGATGGGACAGAGTTTGGCGGCTCCATTTATCAGAAGGTGAGCAAGAAGCTGGAGACTGCTGCTAATCTCGACTGGATGGCAGGAAACAGTAACACTCGCTTTGGGATAGCAGGCAAGTATCAGATTGACCCTGATGCCTGCTTCCCGGCTAAGGTGAACAACTCTAGCCTCATTGGGCTCAGATACACTCAGACACTAAAGCCAGGTATCAAACTGATACTGTCAGCTCTGCTGGATGGCAAGAATGTCAGTGCAGGTGGCCACAAGCTTGGTCTAGGACTGGAATTTCAAGCATAAATGAAGACTGTACAGTCGTTTAATTTTAAACTAGTTTGCAGCATAGCTACCTGCAGAATTTAGTGTACCTTTTAATATTGTCTGTCTGGGATGCAAGTATTGCTAAATACCATGTTAGACCTCCAGGTTTAAAGATGATTCAGCTTTAAGGTGTTACCCTTTCGGAGGGACAGAAGAAACCAGATTCCAAAAAGATCCTTTCAGTTGTAGACTTGGGGGGACTTGGCAGCCCCTCTAGAGATGCCAGGTTTCTTTTTTTATCTAGAAATGGCTGCAAGTGGAAGCTGATGATTTGTAAGCACTTTGCAAATTTGTATGGCTTCAATGAATGAAATAGTAACTTCCTGAGAATAAAACCTTGATTTTCTACCCTGAAAAAAAAAAAAAAAAAGAGTAATTCTTTAAACAAATGAATTAATGTAAGCATTTTGAAATAATGAAAACTTTGTACTAATATGATCTGAGAAGCTGACAGAAGGCAGTAATTAAACGGTGAACTGGCTGGATATGAAAGGGAAAAAATAAAAAGTACACACTGGTAGTTACAGAATAGACAAGGGGATATTAAAAACAAAGGAAATAGAGAAGCCAAAGAATTTATATGCATGACTCATGGACATGAACTAAGGGGGGCATTGCTGGAGGGAATGTAGTACTGGGTGGAGGGGGACAAAGGGGAAAAAACTGGGATAACTGTGAAAACAAAATAAATAAAATATATTTTAAAAATACATGTAACTCAAAATGTATAATCTCAAAAATGATGTTGAATAAAAATAAGTTACAAAAAGAAAGAAAGAACTCCAGATTTTAATTGAACATAATTGAACATCCCTTAGGTCCTTTGCCAGAACTTCCCTGAATATTGTCAGGGAGTTCTTAAATTCCTTGTGACAGCATGGTCCAGCAGTACTGAAGCATGGCTTTAGTTTCTGGGTTCTGCCATTCAAAATAAACAGTTGCTGAGCCTGTTCATATAGTGGGATGCAGAAAAAGGCATCCTTCAAATCTATAACTGAGAATCATTTGTTGTCATCAGGCACCATGGTCAATAGGGTATAAGGATTAGGCACTGTAGAATGGATGTCCTGAACAATGTCATTTATGGCCCTCAGATCCTGTACAAACAAATATTCATCAGAGTAAGGCTTCTTGACCAGCAAGATAGGGGTGTTGTAGGGGACCTGGCATGACTGAATTAGTTTGAATTTTTAAAATGTTTTCAACACTGGCTGAATCCCCTCTAAAGCCTCCTTCTTGAGGGGTGCTGCTCTTTTCATGGAACCCTTACCCCTTCTTCAGATTAATCTTTATGAGTTGCACCTTGCCTAATTTATGTGGGATTCTATCATCCCCAAAAGTTTTACTAACCTGTTCATGGATCTCAGGTGGGAAATGCTCACCTCCAGGACCTTCTGGACAAGTCAGGAATGACTATAGGTATAAGGTATGTTCCATTGGGACTTCCACACATAGCTACTGTTTCTCAGGAGAAGAAGTTATTTGTACATGCAGTTTACAAAGTAAATCTCAGCCCAGCAAAGGAATGAGAAAATCTAGCACGTAGAGAAAACTATACATAAGCTTTTGATCCCCAAACTGGCATTCCAAAGGTTGCAGGAAAGTTTATTTTTGTAACTGGTCAGTCACTCCAGTAACTGTTACTTCACTTGAGCATTTATAGGTTAATTTTTAATTCAACACAGAGTATGTAGCTCCTGTATCTACAAGTCAACTTGCTTCCCCACCATCAACTGAACCTGAAGATGTAGTAATAGGTCAGGAGGTGTTCGATGAAGCCCCTGGGCCTCCTCATTCACCCTTGTCCTTTCTTCTCCATTTCAGCATTACTTGGTGAGGTTTTCCATTTTTACTTTCTTATGATTTGGACATTCATTCCTCCAGTGGCCCTCCTTTCTGCAATAGGCACATGATTGATGCCTAATGAGTCTTTCCTACTCTATTTAGGGTCCTGTCTCTTCCTTTGGCCTTTACATTCTGTTTCAGAGAACACTGAGACCTGTATTTTCTTTCCTGCTCCCTTTGCATTATAAACTAAATACTATGTCCACCAACTGAGAGGGGCTCTTTCCCAATGCCCCATCTACATGCTGGAGTTTCCTTCTAATATCTGGGGCACTCAGCCCAATAAATGTCATGTTCACCAGTCTCACATTCTCTGGTGGCTATGGATCAATTTAGTGTGCTTCCTATAAGCTTGATGGATCCTCTCTAGAAACTCAGAATGATCCTTATTGGGCTTTTGCTGGAGAGTCTGTATCAAATCCAGGCTCTTTGGCTTGGGTAACCCCTTTCTAAGTCCTTCCAACATACACCTTTTATAATGTTTCAGAAACTAGACCCCCATCATTTAGGTCCCAGTTAAGCTTGATCCTAGGAATTGCCCTATTTGGGTCAGGGGCCCCATTGGAATGCTCTTTATGGAGAAGCTATTTCTCATCTCCAGTTAGCAGAATATTTGGAAGAGCCTATAATTCTGCCCAGTTTGGGTGATGAGTGGCAAAAATGGAGGTGACAAGTTCTGCCATTTTATGAGGATCATCCCTATATGAGGGGCTAGAATTTTTCCAATTTAGCAGGTCTGAAGTGGAAAATAAAGTATGAGCCCAATAGTAGCCAGTGGACTTGCCTTCATTATGTATTACACCTATAGGATATTGCCTCAAAGAGCTTGCTCTGAATTAGGAGGCCCCCTGACTATATGGGATTTCTTGGTGGGTTCTGGCAGGAGAGATCTACTCCTCATCAGGTGGTGGTGGAGCCTTTGGCCTTATGATCACCACTTCAGAGGCTGTTTGAGAAAGGGTTGGTGGGACGGAAGCCCCTTGCATCTGCGAAGAGGTGGGTGCCATGGAAGCCATTTCAGTCCACAGAGAGCACTGCTGTGGAGTCCACTTCTGTCTATGGAGGGAGGACCTTCTGTCTGCAAGTCTTTGTCCCCTTGCTTCAAATATGAGGTTTATTTCCTCATACTCCCTTTCTTCCTGTGTTTTATTATCTGGGAGAGGTTTCAGGGCCAACTTCTTTCTCTGTACCATTATCCAGTTCTCTATCTCTGGCAAAGCACTATTAGATAATGCTATAAGTACATTGACATATTAAATCTTTCCCCCCTTTTCCAATAGCAACCAATAATGTATTAATTTCTTAATGATACAATAACCCAGGGAACCATTCACAGGCCACCTTTCCTTACAATCTAAAACTCTCATGCCAAACAGTGTCACAATAATAAACCAATACATCCTTAGACATAGATAACAGTAATACATATTCCAGTTCTCCAAAATTCTCTTCAGTAGGCTCCCTTTAGGGGCTTACACAAGACTGCCCTTATTGACCCAGATGCACAGGTAAATGGCTATAATCAGAAAAATCCCAAGGTACAGAAAACATATATAACAACCTGGTATCCATAATTCCATTATTTTAAATGGAATTAAATCCAGCATCCACAATTTCATTATTCCAAAAATACTCAGAAATAAATTTCTAGCCGAACTACTTTACTTATCTAACCCCTTCCCAGTTCCATTTCCTTTTCACCATCCAGGTGTGTTTAGGTGCCCTCAAGAAGTTTCTCCTGAGAGCCTTGACCTTCCATGTACAATTATTAAAGTCCCACATGGGGCTCCAGACTAAAACAGAATCCACGGGCTATTCAGTTATGAGGGGCTCATTTGTCCACCACCAAGGCATAACTCTTAATACCAGAGGCTGGTGAAAAGAAAAGGAGTTGCTTATTTAAAGGTTATATAGATTTAGATTAATGGTGGAATTATGCTGTTAAATCTTCTTTTAAAACAAAAACACATTGTCCTGCCTCTGCTTTTGCCAAGTCAGACAAGTTTTAGAACAGAAAAGTCAGAGATGTACCATCTCATTCTAGGAAAATAGAAGTCCACGGCTTATTACTTCCCAGGCACAGTTTAGCTTTTCTGGAAGCTCCCACTCATCCATGCTTGACTGGGGAGGTTTTGTCCATGTCATGGTGTTTTTCAGCTTTTAATTCAGAACTGTGTGACACCTTCTTTCTCATCCAACTCCATGGCTGGCTGGTGGGGTGCTTCTGCTCTCTTTCAAACCATGTGCTCCCTCTCCTCTCTCTCAAAGTGTGTTCTCTCTCTCTCTGTCTCTGTCTCTCTCTCTCTCTCTCTCGCTCTCTCTCTCCCCCTCTCTCTCTTGCTTAATGACTGTCATCTTATTTTTAAAGCCCTGACCATGCCTTTTGATGCAATGGGTATGGTGACTAGTTCTGGCCACTGGCATAATCATGCTAAGCCCCATAAACTTCTCAACACCATTCTATAGTCAAAGCCCTTCCCATGACCTCGGTGCATGGAAGACAATGACTGCCCCATTGAATCACATCCCCCACATTCTGAGGCTTCTGTCCACTCTCTCACACTTGCAGATAACTGGCTTGGATAAATCCCTCCCATTAATCTGCCAACTGCAACCATGGCTCAACTAAAAGAGAAGGGAGTACTCAGCCTACACAAAGAGCCCACCTTGCATACCCAGCTTGGGTGATAATAGAGGCTGTGCCACTGGAGTCTACAGGACACCTACTACATTAGGCCATACTACCAAGACACAGCATCAAAGCAGCTCTATGTAATACATAGAAACAAGTACAGAAATACTGTCAAGTTGAGGAGGCAAAGAAATATGGCCCAAAAGAAAGAATAGAACACAACCACAGAAAAATAACTGAATAAAATGGAGAGAGCCAAACTATCAGATGCAGAGTTTAAAACGCTGGTGATAAGGATGCTCAGATATTTGATTGCGTATGGACACAAAATAAAAGAAGTGAAAATTATACAAAATAAAATAAATAAAAATATACAGGGAACCAACAGTGATGGGAAGAAGACCAAAATGCAACTCAATGTTTTGGAAAAAAAGGAAGGAAAAAATATTCACCCAGAACAGAAAGAAGAAACAAAACTTGAAGAAAAAAAAAAAAAAATGGAAAGCATTAGAAACCTCTGGGATAACTTTAAATGCACCAAAATTCAAATCATAGGAATGCCAGAAGGAGAAAAGGAAGAGAAAGAAATAAAAAACTTAGCTCAAAAAATAGTGAAAGAAAACTTACCTAATTTGATGAAGGTGATAGTCATACAAGTCCAGGAAGCACAGCCCAAACAGGTTAGACCCAAAGAGGACCACACCAAGGTACATTATAATTAAAATGCCAAAGGTTAAGGGTAAAGAGATAATCTTAAATGCAGCAAGAGAAAGGAAGAAAGTTACTTACAAATGAGTTCCTGTAAGACTATCAGCTGATTTATCAAAAGAAACTTTGCAGGCAAGAGGAACTGGAAAGAAGTATTCAAAGTGATGAAAAGCAAGGACCTACAGCCTGTATTACTCTACCCAACAAAGCAATCATTTAGAATGGAAGGGCAGATAAAGTGCTTCCTAGACAAGGTAATGCTAAAGGAGTTCAACATCACTGAACCATTATTATATTAAATGTTAAAGTATCTTTTTTTTTTTTTTTTAATATCAAAACTATGAACATTAAGTATAGTCCCAGTACTGGAAAATTGCTGGATTAAAAGGCAGTTCCATTTTTAGTTTTCTAAGGAAATGCCATACTGTTTTCCATAGTGGCTGCACCAGCCTACATTCCCACCAACAGTGCACCAGGGTTCCCTTTGCTCTACATCCTCGCCAACACTTGTTGTTTGTTGATTTGTTGATGATTGTCATTCTTACAGGTGTGAGGTGGTATCTTATTCTGGTTTTAATTTGCATCTCTCTGATGGCTAGTGATGTTGAGCATTCTTTCAAAGGGCCTTTGGGCCCTTTGTATGTCTTTCTCATAGAGTTGTCTGTTCAGATCTTTTGTCCATTTTTTAATTGGGCTGTCTGTCTCCCTGGTGTTGAGTCGCATTAGTTCTTTATATATTTTGGATACCCTTGTCTGAGGTATCATTGGCAATTATGTTTTCCCATACAGTTGGTTCCCTTTGAATTTTGCTGATATTTTCTTTAGCTGAACAGAAACTTTTCAATTTGATATAGTCCCATTTGTTGATTTGTTCTTTTATTTATTTTGCTCTTAGAGAAATGTCAGTAAACATATTTCTGCATAGGATATCTAAAATTGTACTGCCTATATTTTTCTCCAGGACCTTTATGGTGGCACTGCTTACATTTAAGTCCTTTATCGTCTTGAGTTTATTCTGGTGTATGGTGTAAGTTGGTGGTCTAGTTTTATCTTTTTGCATGTTGCTTTCCAGTTCTCCAAACACCACTTGTTGAAGAGACTGTTTTTACTTCGTTTGATGTTCTTTCCCCATTTGTCAAATAGTAATTGACTATAGAGTCCTGGGTTAATTTCTGGGCTCTATATTCTGTTTCATTGACCTATATGTCTATTCTTATGTCAGTACCAGACTGTTTTGATTACAATAGTCTGGTAGTATAGTTTGATGCCCGGTATTGGGATTCCTCCCATTTTGTTCTTTCTCAAGATTTCGGTGGCTATTCATGGGCATTTTGGGCTCCATATAAATTTTTAAAGTATTTTTTCTATTTCTGTGAAGTCTGTCATTAGTATTTTAATTGGGATTGCATTGAATTTATAGATTGCTTTGAGTAGTATGGACATTTTAATGATGTTAATTCTTCCCATCCATGAACATGTTATATGCTTCCATTTATTTGTTTCTTCCTTGATTTCTTTCTTCAGTGTTCTGTAGTTTTCTGAGTACAGGTCTTTTACCTCCTTGGTTAAGTTGATTCCTAAGAACTTTATTTTTCTTGTTGCTATGGTAAATGGGATTTGTTTTCTAGCTTTTGTCTCTGATGTTTCATTATTGGTATACAAAAATGCTTTTGATTTCTGAATATTGACTTTATATTCAGCTATTTTGCTAAATTTGCTTATTACGTTGAGTAAGTTTTTGGTGGAGTCTATCAAGTTTTCTATGTACACTATCATGTGATCTGTAAGTAATGACAGTTTGACTTCCTCCTTTCCAATTTGGATACCTTTGATTCCTTTTTCTTCTCTTATAGCCATGGCTAGAACTTCTAAAACAATGTTGAACAGGAGTGGAGAAACTAGACAGCCTTGTCTTGTTCCTGATCATTTTTAATATAATACATGTAATATAGAAATAGATGGCAATATGTATGTTAGTGTGTTCATTTCCTATTTCTGTTACTAAGAGGGTCTAAACAAAGATTTCTCTATCTCAGTACTATTCACATTTTATACTTAATAGTTGTTTGTTGTGGGGGCTCTCTTATACATTACAGGACTGTAACAACAAACTCTGTCTCTAGGCAAAAAATAAGTGTCCCCTGGGGGGCTAATGTAACCCATTTTAGGAACTACTATCTTAGATACAGTGGCATCCCAGTATTATGGGCACACTTAGCACTCAGGTATTGGCTTCTATATACCATTCACCATGAATTCCAGCCAAGGAACAGGAATTATGAACCTAGAATTCCTTATATAATAGAAAGTAAGGATGGGCTCAAAGTATTATGGGAACATATGAACAGGACACAAGATGCAACTTAAAAGTTCTCCAACAGCCAACTCTGAGATAACTTACAGATTAGAATAAAGAGTAATAAAAGATTATAACTCAAGGAATAAAATAAGAAGCTGTGTTTTTGCTAGATATGTAAAGTGAAGGGGTGCAAGGAGAGAGAGAAAAAATGGTTGCAATGTCATTTTCCTGAAAATTACTGGAATTTCAGAAGGTCCTGAATCAGCAATCAGTGGTAGAAAAAAAAAAATGAGGAAATAGATATCTTTTATATCTATAATGGAAATATTTAAAAATAAAAAAGAAAAGCACAATGCAAAGAAAGCAAGTGAAATCAAATTTAATTAACTTAAGATCAGTGGTCTTCATTTGGAAAAAATAAAACGGAGGTGGTTCAAAAGCTTGACGGGTGCCTAGATAACCAGGTTTAAAAATAAGCACAGATTGGGAGGCATCAAGTATCCAGAACATGGCCAAGGTCACACCTTAGGAGGCACCTGGCCCATGCTGTTGGTCCTGTTACCCCTAGGCAGTGGACCATGCCATTAGCACTGTGGTGTGATGGTCAGCATGGAGGTCCACCAAATCTGCTCCAACAGACATGGACATACTATCACCTCACTTCTTGTTAATCTTCCTTTTGCTTTTGTAAACTTAGTTTCAATTTATAATTCATAGTCAGAGCATCTGATTGGTGCTTGTGACCCACACCTTCCAGGAGGCAGGAAGAGGTATCTGGCCTTTTTCAGCTTGCATTGTAGAGAATGGAGCTCTAACTTCCTCCACAAAACAAGAAGATACACAAAAGAGGAAGCTGGTTCAAACACTAGACAGCCCTAAGAATTAAATGTTAGAGCTGCAAATTTTCAGTACAAAAAAATTTAAATAAATATTCAATTTTATTAAAATTTTTGTTTTTAAAGATTCTATTTATTATTTTTAGAGAGAGAGGAAGGGAGAGAGGCAGAGAGGGAGAGAAACATCAATGTGTGGTTGCCTTTCATCTGCCTCCAGCTATGGACCTGGCTGGAGACCTGGCTTACAACCTGGTTATGTGCCCTGGCTGGGAATTGAACCAATGACCTTTGGGTTTGCAGGCTAGTGCCAATCCAATGTGCTATCGGCCAGGGCCTGATTAAATTTTAAATAATTAAAATTGTTTCAGCAGCATAAGTAGCAAAAAGTCACTGAGTTATTCTGAAAGGGTTTTCTTCCTCAGTGCATTTCTAAGATAGAACTAGGATTGCTAGATTTAAAGTGACTGGAACCTTCAGAATTGTTAGCAATGACTAACTTAAAGTCACTGCTTCTGTGAAAGTATATGAAATGGATACATACACGTTGTGTTGTGTAATAGTCAAACAGATTTTACTCTTGTGTGTTAGGGGCACAAACTAAGTGCTAATCACTGTTCATATGACTCATTTACACTGGGTTCCACTCATATGGCCTTATTTAGGTTTACCTTGCTGTGCCAGGTTAGCCAAACAAGGACACCAGTCAACCATCTAACAGGAAGCATATCAACTCTCCTGACCTGAGGCCAAGAATGAACTCAATATCATGAAGAACACACTGCCGCCCATGTCTTGTATATATAACCCTGCTGCCACTGGGCAATAGTTTGGCAATATCAACATCAGCTGGGTGTATGTCAGAAATGCAGAATCTCAGGTTTGCCCCAGAACTACTGAATTAAACCTTTATTTAACAAGCTCCACAAGCAGTTCATGTACACATTCAGTTTGAGAAGCCCCAGTGCACATGCACAACTCTCCTAGACACAGATAAAAGCCTTATGGGCACCCTGTCTGGGGTGTTGTTTACCTGCTTTGCCCACCATGTCACCAGTTTCTTTTCTCCAGTTATTAGCATGGATAAACCCAGTTCGAAGATTGTTTAGTACTAGGTTTCTGCCTTAGTCCCATGCCCCTGTGCTATGGGCAGCCTCTGTGTTATGACATCTTGTAATTTGCCACTTTATGATATTAAAGTCCCTTTTCCTCAGTGAGATTGAGAGTGTGGTTTTCCTCATATCACACCATTTCTCCCTCCCTTTCTTTCAGACCCTCTTCAGGGAGGCACACACAGGGAAGAATGGCCCAGAGGAAAGTAAAATGTCTGCCCATTTCTGGTCAAGCTCCCAGGAACTCCCAGGTCAGGTCTTCCTGATAAATTCCAAAGTGCAGTCTTCATATTGCTTTCCTTCATAGACCTATTTGGACCTTCTGGTCCACTTGGTAAACACAGAGGGAATGGCTAGTCAACCACAAGCCCATCCTTCACAGTGTGCTCTCAGCTTGAGAACAAGAAGTGAGAGGGGAAAGGAGAAGGTCTAAACTTCCTCTTGCGTGCTAGGAGAGGTTCAATCCTGTGGGGAGGAAATGAAAGAGGAAGTGGAAAGCAGACCTGCTGCTCATGGGCAAGGAAATGAAGGAGCTAAGAAAACCCCAGTTCCTCAGTGGAAGATCCAGAGAAGGCTGACTTCTCTGGACCCTACAGATAGTAGTCAGAGCCATACAGTGAGCATGTGCTGAGGAAAACCAAAATCCTGGGCCCAGACTCCATATTATAAGTAGGTATGTATTTAGCCAATTTCAAACCAATTCCCAGACCAAGCATCATATTCTAGCCTCTGCAATCCAGGGAAAACACTTTCCAACCTACTCTAGATGCTGCTCCTTCCCCATACAGTCAAGTCAAGCAGCAATGCCAGCAAACCTGAAGTTTCTGCCATTTAATTACAAGAGTTGGAAGACAATGCAATCCTTTATTGTACCCTCTTCAATTATCATGAGGAGAAATTTAAATTCTGGAAGGGAGAAAGCATAAATTTATCCAAACCAGTTAATGAGGAAGGCCAGGCTAAATGTTGAGAATTCAGAATACTTAAGAAATAAGTTTTAGAATCCCTAGAAGATTCCAAAATTGAGCAAAGGAGAGCATTTTCTCCCACCAATTACTTGTTTTGTTTTGTTTTGTTTTGTTTTAATCAACTCCTTTAAGTCAGGATTTCCATACCCACAAAAAATCATATCATTAAAAAATGTGCTATTGCACTCATTGTTTTCTTTTTCTTGAAGTATCAACAGAGAAACCTTCAGTGTGTTTTGTAACGTATTGAGCTCTTATGTGGATAAATAGGACTGGAATTACTGAATGTTACTGAGAAGCAAGTGTAAGCCAAAGGTTACATAAACAGATGCAACACTGTCTAGCTACTTATCAATAATGATAAGCCTTATGATTGACATGGCATCCATGTCAAGGTTTGAGGGAAAACACTGGCGCTCCCTTCCCAACTACCATCCTGACCAGACTTACTCATGCATCCCCGGTTTAACACTGGTCACTCCCTTCTTTGTTCCCTGTTTGGCTTCACCCACCATTTTCTATGCTCCATCATTTGTATACCTGGCCCATTTTCACTGAAAGAGAACAGATTTGGTTCCCATCCACTTTCAGACTGAATGATTATGAAAGATGTACTGACTTTTTCTGACCTCCATTTTGATATGTACAAAACAAGGCACATGTATCCCAAAATTGTCTGCAAAACTAACTGAAGAAGCACATTAAAAAAAGGGCCTGGTACATGCTGGAGAAGCAGAGATTATCTTAAACATGTTCATTTCCCTCTGTTCCCACTCTTTTCTACTGCATATCCCTTAATCTTACATCTCTATGCAGCCCTTGAACACTTACCTGTGTTCAAGGATCTGATCAGCAGAATGGGTGAGTCAGAATGAAAACTTCCAACTTACAAAGTACAAATAATATTTTCTTAACATTTGGCTTCTCAACAGAGATGAACAACAGTCACAGACATCATTGACCTCAGTGTTGGAATCCTAGAGGCTGTTCCAGGTTCCTCCATGATCATGTCCTCTGACTGAGATTTTCATAGGAGATTCAAAACTGTAGCTGCCTGAGCCCACCATCAAGTAATTAATCAGAAATACTGGGTGGTACCTGACCTCAAATAGTACTCCAGAGGATGCTGCTATGTGTCTGGACAATGAATGAGCCTCTTGAGACACAACTTTCAGATGTGTCAACCTCATGCAGGTTGTGCACCATCTTCCCCTATCCTGACCCCAGAGGAGATAACAGGAGAAAGTTCCTGGCCCACAAAGTTGGGGTAGGAGAAGCAGTTCTGCCCACTCTTGCAGGGCAGGAAAATCATAGATGGCAAAGGATGGGATGAAGATGGGAAGAAAGAGAGGGAAAGAGGAGCAGCCTAAGGTCAGTCCCTAAGATCTGGTACTCCTTCACCCCAGTGGTCCAGAAACAGTGGCTCTCAGAGGTGGCTCAGAATTGGTGGAACTCCTCTGAGCCTGAGTGGTATGAGGGTTCCTTGGGCTGTACCAGAGTCAGCCATCAAATCCTCTCCTGAGGGAGCCTCCTGGGACTCTTCCTGACTCCTTTTCAGGGCTGGGCTGCCCAGACACAAGCAACCAACAGCTCCTTTTAAACACACACTTTTAAATCTGTTACAGTGGTGGCTTTAGGCAGAGCAGTTACTTCTAAATTGAAACTACTGTCTCATTTCCAGACTCCCCTGGGGGTATTTGAGGCCTACAGATGTTAAAGGGAAAAGGAGCTAATATAAGCAGCATTTTCCAGGGGGCTCTTGAGTCTGGAAAAGGGGTTTCCAAATGAAACTTGTACAAAGAAACTTACATATTGCCCAGAGGAAAGAAAATGCGTGGAACATTTTGGTTGACTTTGAGCATATCACCACCTTTTTTGTAGCCCAGTGTTCTGGGCTCTGTACTAACCCAAAAGTCAGAGTCCTTCCTACCAGCTTACTGCAGCAGGAGCCTATGCTAAGAGCTATAATTTAGAAGGAAAAACCGTAAGGTGAATCATTTGCATAGAGTACAAAATCTTCATCACCAGTTGGTGGGGTCATTGAACCCAGATGGTTGCTGTCTAGGCTTTGCAGGCTTTGCAAAAGGTGCGCTAGAAATTGGAACACAAGCCCAGCAGCTAATCCACAAAATTTACATACCTCAGCTGACCTATCCCAACCAGGGAAGGCAAAGGTATAAAAACCCCAACATGTTATTGTCCAGTTCTCCCAACACCACTTGTTAAAGAAACTGTATTTACTCCATTTTATGTTCCTTCCCTGTTTGTCAAATACTAATTGCCCATAGAGTCCTAGGTTTATTTCTGGGCTCTCTATTCTGTTCCATTGATCTTTATGTCTATTCTTATACCAGTACCAGACTGTTTTGATTACAATAGTCTTGTGGTATAGTTTGATGTCCAATATTATGATTCCTCCTACGTTGTTCTTCTGTTTCAAGATTGCTGTGGCTATTTGTGGGCATTTTTGGCTCCATATAAATTTTCGAAGTATTTTTTCTATCTCTGTGAAGAATATCATTGGTATTTTAATTGGGATTTCATTGGATCTATAGATTGCTTTGGGTAGTATGGACATTTTAATGATGTTAATTCTTCCTATCCATGAACATGGTATATGCTTCCATTTATTTGTATCTTCCTTCATTTCTTTCTTCAAAGTTCTGTAGTTTCCTGAGTACAGGTCTTTTACCTACTTGGTTAAATTGATTCCTAAGGACTTTATTTTTCTTGTTGCTATGGTAAATGAGATTTGTTTTCTAACTTCTCTCTCTAATGTTTCTTTGCCAATGACACCTCAGATAAAAGTTTGATATCCAAAATATATAAAGGACTAATGCAACTCAACACCAGGGAGACAGACAGACCAATTAAAAAATGGGCAAAAGATCTGAACAGACAACTCTATGAGAAAGACATACAAAGGGCCCAAAGCATATGAAAGAATGCTCAACATCACTAGCCATCAGAGAGATGCAAATTAAAACCATGGTAAGATATCACCTCACATCTGTCAGAATGGCAATCATCAACAAATCAACAAACAACAAGTGCTGGAGAGGATGTGGGGAAAGGGGAACCCTGGTACACTGTTGGTGGGAATACAGGCTGGTGCAGCCACTGTGGAAAACAGTATGGAGTTTCCTTAGAAATCTAAAAATGGAACTGCCTTTTGATCCAGCAATTCCACTACTTGGACTATACCCAAAGAATCCTGAAACACCAATTCAGAAGAACCTATGTACCCTTATGTTCCTAGCAGTGCTATTAACAATAGCCGAGTGCTGGAAACAGCCTAAGTGCCCATCAGTGGATGATTGGATCAAACTCTTTGGGACATTTATACATTGGAATGTTACAAAGCAGAAAGAAATAAGGAACTCCTACCCTTTGCAGCATGGATGGAACTGGAAAGTATTATGCTTAGTGAGTGAAATAAGCCAGTCAGTGAAAGACAGATACCACATGTTCTCACCCATTACAGGACAATAATGAACAAAACAAATGAACAAGCAAGCAAAACAGAACCAGACACATGAATACAATGAATAGATCTTCAGTGGGCAGAGGGGAGGGGGAGGGGAGGGGGAGAGAAGGGAGAGGGCAGAGGAGGAGGAGGCAAAGAAGGGATGCAGTTTAAAAGGGGATGGATATAATACAATAACAATAAAAATGAATTTTAAAAAACCCAACAGAATGAGACTGAAGCCTGCAGTTTGATTCCCCCTTAGCTGTGACTCTCTGCCACCAACTTCCCTCTCCTCATTTTTCTCATTCCCCCTTCACTCTTCCCCTCCTCCCTGCTCCCTAATAAACCCTTCCTTTCCTGTTGTCTGATCATGGAGTGGTCTTGGGTAGGGTGCCTTGTGACAAAAACTAACACATAATAAAATAATAATAGATTCAGACAAAAACAATCACAAGAAGATGCTAAACTTCTGGAGAGAGTGATTAGGAACAGGGTATTTAGAGTCTTAAAGTATCTCCCCACAGATAACTTAGTTATTACAAAGCCAGCAAGATACATGGAGAAACATGGAAGACACTGTCTTAAACAAATGATCAAGTCAGTGTCATCAGGGATGGGACAAGCCTACATGGTATGTCTTCTGATACAAAACCCTGAAGGGACACAGCATCATTATATGGTGCTTCCAACAAAAATATTTACCTTGAATCTAATCATTAAGAAACTGTTAAACAGTTCCAAATTATTATAACATATATAACATCATTATTATGAAAATCTGTTATGTACTCTTCAAAAATATAAATGAGCCCTGGCTGGTAGCTCAGTGGGTAGGTGCTGGCCTGTCAACCCAAAGGTCACTGGTTTAATTCCCAGTCAGGGCACATAACCAGGTTGCAAGCCAGGTCTCCAGCCAGGTTTGTAGCTGGAGGCAAGTGAAAGACAACCATATATTGATGTTTCTCTCCCTCTCTGCTTCACTGCCTTCCCTTTTCTCTAACAATAATAAAAAATAAAGTAAATTCTTTACAAAATATATAAATGACATAGAAGATAAATTAAATTTTTTCAGTTTAGGTAAGAAAGCCTGGCCATGATTCTTTTCCTGAAATATAGAAGCCTTAAAAACATATGCTTGCTTGACTTGTTCCAGCCTAAAGGAAATTAAAGAGACATGGTAGCTAAATGCAAAATGTGATACTATATTGAATCTTCAACCAGATGGGAAAAAATGTGTAATGGATATTTTAAAGATAGCTTAAGAAGTTTTAAATAAATGACTATTTGATAATAATAGAGTATCAGTGTTAAATTTCTGAATTTGAACATATTGTGATTCTATGAAAAATAAAATAAAAAGTCCTTTTTCTAAAGGTAATTTCTTCTTAGGCAGAAGTATTTGGGAGTGAAGGACCATAATATTTACAAATATTTACCTTTAAAATAGTCATCAAATAATTATAATATGTGTATAAATATATATAATTTTATATTTCAGATGGCATCCCTGGCTTTTATAATGAGCCTACCTTTCAAAATGCATATTTTCTTTGAAGTTATTGTTTCTAAGGATTTATAAACTATAAAACCAGAAAATGAGGTTTCTTTGACTTGTGTATAAAATATGAGTTAATCAACTCTGAATGCAGCCCTCAGGACTTTCTGATGAATAAGTTAGAAATAAGCTAAGAAATTATTTAATTAGACTAGGTAGATTCCTTTCATTCTTACTCTTGAATTTTTGGGTGGTTAAGTTAGCTGGAAAAGTAATTTATGGATAAAATCTTGTATATTATAATAGTTTAGAAAATACAATTTTAAAGTATTTATTATATAGAGAGAGGGAGGCAGAGAAGGGGGAGAGAGACAGTCAGACAGACAAACATCAATTGGTTGCTTCAGTTATTTATGCATTCATTGATTGACTTGTATTTGCCTTGATAAGTGATTGAACCTGCAACCTTGGCAAGGTGACACTTTAACCAACTGAGCTACCGGGCAGATTCTAGGAAACCTAATTCTTTATAAAATGTTTTAAACTTTTCTGAAATATTCTTTAAAATTTTATTAAATTTTTGCAGTTTATGTAAGAAAACCTTGCCATGATTCTTTTCCTGAAATATAGAAGCCTTAAAAACATATGCTTGCTTGACTTTGGGGAGATTGGGTAGGGAAGGGGACAGAGGGGAGTGAAAAGGGGATGGATGTAATACAACAACAATAAAATTAAATTTAAAAAATATGCTTGCTTTTTCATATGCTAATTTGCTTAAAGTAGGTCATGTTATTTGTTTGTTTTTCAGTGTGCAGTTCAGCCAAGCCTAGGAAGGATTTCCATTTTCAGAAATAAGGCATAATAGGGATCAGACTATCTTCCTAGTAGAAACAACCAAAAATGCTGATAAAATTTTTTTATATTCTTCAAAATATCAAAGATAGTAAAAAAACTAGAGTCCAAAATTAAAGGGAAAATAAGATCTCTTCAAGTTAACTAGCACTCTAAAGCTGTTTCTGAATTGAGGGCATTTTCAAATTTGGGGAGACTATTAATTTTATGTTTTTGTAATATGTATATATATGTATTATATATATAAAGCCAATACTGACAATTGGTATATAGGTATGTATCAGTCAGGGTTCAACCAGGGAAACAGAACCAAAAAACATTTTTAGCAAAGCATTGGCTTGTAAAATTTTGGTGGATGGCAAGACCAAAAAGGGAACATTCTCAATAAGGACAGAATGAAATTCTGGGGGGCATACTGGATCTACTGTCCACAGGCAGAATTTCTTCTTCCTTAAAGAAACTAAATTCACCTGATTGGCATGGCTCAGTGGATTGAGCACTGGCCTGGAAACCCAACAGTCACAGGTTTGATTCCTAGTCAGGGCACATAACCAGGTTGCAAGCCAGGTCTCTAGTCAGGTCCCCAGGTGGAAGCAGGTGAAAGGAACCCATACATTGATGTTTCTCTCCCTTTCTTCCTCCCTCCCTGCCCTTCTCTCTAATAAATTATGAATAAAATCTTTTAAAAAAAGAAACAATTCTTATGGTCTTTGGACCAATTGATTCAACTCCCCCAGATTGTCTAGAATAATCTCCCTTCTTAAAGTTAACCAATTATGGATTTTAGTCACATCTGCCAAATACTTTTACAACACCCATGTTATGGTTTGAATAACTGGGTTGAAGGACTAACCAGGTCACACATAAAATTGTCTCTTTTTGCAGCTTTTCTATATCTTTGAACTCTTTTTAAATAAAATGCCTTAAACACTGTGCTCCCCATTCCACTTTGAAACCCTAGTGAGTGAAGGATGCTATAATCAAAAAGTTTGAGGATCCCCAACCACCTTTCCTAGCTGCCCTGGACTCTGTCTCTATAGTTAATACAAGAGCAGTTAAAGAGCCAGACCTACTCTTCTTTTCTACCCTGAAGAAATAAATTCACAGCTTTCATTGACAAGTTTTATGGTTTAGGCACATGAGGAGGTGCTTCTTGAACCATAAGGTGCATGGATCATTTGTTTCACAAAAACTGGAAACAATATTGGTCATAAACTAATATCCATTTTTTTAAAAGATTTTATTTATTCTCTTTAGAGAGAGGGGAAGAGAGAGAGGCAGAAAGGAAAGAGACATCAATGTATGATTGTCTTTCATCTGCCTCCAGCTATGTACCTGGCTGGAGACCTGGCTTGCAACCTGATTATGTGTCCTGGGTGGGAATTGAACCAGAGACCTTTGGGTTCACAGGCTGGCAATTATCCACTGTGCCACTAACCAGGGCCTTAATATCCATTTTTAAATAAGGAACAGCATTAGAGAAAAAGTAATTAATGTCTGTACTTTAATTTTCATTTTTTACCATATTCTAGCCTTCCCAAACAGATATGTTTTCTATTTATTTCTTCTCCACCTTGCAAACTGACTTGAATGTTCCTATGCACAGGCAAGTTAACACAGTTGCTGTAATTGTGAACATGACAGGACCATATGTTTGAGGCCATGGGGGCTTGGACACCATTAGTGATCCTCAAAGGAAGAGTCACAATCTTGGAGGGAACTCAGGATAACATCCAATTTTCTTTGAAAAAAATCCTACTTGAAGGAAATAAATTACGCATAAACCAATCCATATTGCCTGACATTGGAAAGTGCTTCATGTTTCAACATAAGGAATATCTAAACCTATAGATAATTTTTGTAAGAATTTATTTGAGCCAAATTGATTACATATGGGAAAATGGCCAGCATTTGCTTAGGGCAAGAAACAAACTTTTTACTAAAGAAGTTTTGTGCCTGGGGAGTGAATACCCACTATGACCTGCCCAGTTAGATATTTATTATCAGATAACCCTCTGAGATTACTTTTCATAGACTTATTTTTTTTTATTCACAGTAGTGTACCCATTAGAATTACAGTTCTCTGTTCATGTCGTTTTCTGCCCTAGCACACACTTATCTATGGTCTTCTAATATTTATAGGGGTTCACCCCAAGATATGCCTCCCTTGTGTGCAGACTATTTTGAGCTAAAGGTAGGCAACCAACACCTTAGAGGCTAAAGAGAAACTTCTGCTGACCCTTAACTACCTAGAAGAATTTAAATTAGTGGTCTTTCCCATAATAATAGATTATCAGAAATAACCATTTTGGCCTCTCTTTAAGGCAGAGCATACTCCTGATTACTGAGCATCTCTATGTTCCTCTTATTATCCTTTGAATGACTTTCTCCTCTCTGAAGCCCAAGGTATCTTACCTCATTGTTAGCTTACTAGATATACCTCATTTTTCCTTTCTGTCTTTGGATCTCTCCTATATGGGAAGTCTTTGACTCTTTCATGCATGCAGAATTCTCATGCATAGCTACGTAACTAAATTTGGTTAGTTTCTCTCATAAATTTATCTCATGTATATTTAATTATTAAACCAGTCTAAACAACCTAGGAGGGTAGAGGAAAGTTTCTTTGTCTCCCATAGTGAATGCTGAGAACAGGATATCTCACTGTCTTAAGTACCATCTCACATCAGTCAGAATGGCCATCATTAACAAATCAACAAACAAGTGCTGTAGAGAATAGTGAACCCTAGTGCACTGTTGGGGGGAGGGGGGGATGCAGACTGGTGCAACCACTATGGAAAACATCCTAGAATTTCCTCAAGAAATGAAAAGTGGAACTCCCTTTTGATTCAGCAATTCTGCTGTTAGGATTATACCTGAAGAATCATGAACAATTCAGAAGAGTTTATACATCCCTATGTTCATAGCAAGACTATTTACAACAGCCAAGTGCTGGAAACAGCCTACGTGCCCATCAGTG
This sequence comes from Noctilio leporinus, assembly GCA_004026585.1. Classification (NCBI taxonomy): domain Eukaryota; kingdom Metazoa; phylum Chordata; class Mammalia; order Chiroptera; family Noctilionidae; genus Noctilio; species Noctilio leporinus. Next base: position 23,276 of record PVIW01006504.1, read on the forward strand.
GATGAATGGATAAAAAAACTGTGGTACATTTACACAATGGAATAGTATACATCGGAAAGAAAGAAGGAACTCCTACCTTTTGCAATAGCCTAGATGAAACTGGAGAGTATTGTGCTTAGTGAAATAAGCCAGTCAGTGAAGGACAAATACCATATGATCTCACCCATTACAGGACAATAATGAACAAAACTAACAACAAGCAAAACAGAACCAAATATATGAATACAGTGACTAGGCCTCCAGTGGTTAGAGGGAAAGGGGTTGAGGGGAGGGGGGAGGAAGAGGCAAGGAAGGGGAGCAGTTTAGACAAGAACCTACTATAAAGGAACCATGGACATGGACAATGGGTGGGATTGATTTTGGGGGGAATGGGTGGGTGGGGAGGGGGACAGAGGGGAGCAAAAAGGGGATGCATGTAATACGACAACAATAAAATTAAATTAAAAAAAAGAAATGTTCAATTGTAGCAAATGGTCTGATTGAACAATTATTGTAAGGACTGAAAATCATTAGATTCAGGAAAATTAGAGGCCATTGATGACATGAATAAAGAGAATTCTGGTGGAGTAGGATGGAGACAAAAATAGGTTGAGGCATATCCAGGAATTGGGAAGGTGTACTATAGAGTATAGAGCAGTTTTGTTGCAAAAAAAGAAGCAAAATATTAGAGGTGATGAATAGGGGGAAAAGTATAGTGAAGAGATGATTTTTTTGAAAGAGTGTAATGAGATGTTGCTGTGGTCCTGCCGGGCCAGAGGAATGATAGACGGGGTAGGATTCTTAATGAAAAGACAGACACAAAAAAGTTGGGGTCAGGAGGACTGCCACTTGTGGTGACAGCGCCACTTTATTGTTCACACAAAACTTATATAGGTTTTTCAAGCATTCAAACCTATCTCCTAGTGAAACTATTTTGCCTGAAAGTACTTTTTCCCACAAGACATTTGCTTATTTCTTAGTAACTAATTATTATCACTTTCTAAGCATACTATTTATGCCATGTCTTTCACTACACAGCTGCTATTTACTCTTGCTGAAGGTCAGCTTTTCTTCTAAACATGATGTGGAACTTTGTAATCATTGGAACTCTTCTCAGCCAAGCTGTTGACCTTTTGGCCATCAGCCCGCCTCGAAGCCCTGAGTCCAGCCATGCCTTGACTCAGGGTGTCCCTACAAGATGTAGAGCAAGAGTCCCCTGAAAACAGGAGAAGAGCCCCTATATCCCTTGGCTGGGAGGTTTGGGGAGTGGGTGGTACAGAATTTAAGATGCATTGTATAACAATGGCAAGTTAATAGCTGTGTCTTCCTGAAGGGAAGAGGGCTGCCACCCAGAGCAAATAGTGTATGGGACTGTGAAATCACTCAGGGACTTGTGACATGACTGGGGGAGCTCATATAGCACCTGAGTGAGAGGCAGGGGGCCCACCCTGGATGTCAGTGCTGGGAACTTTGGCCCTGACAAAAGATAGCAGTTAAAAGAAGGTGGAAGATGTGGGGAACTGGCAAAAATGGCAGACACTAACGCATCATTGGAGGGACTACATATGTGGTCACACAGAAAGTTCTGGAGCAAGCCTTTAAATGAGGGCAGACTGAAAGAGAGGAGGAGAGGAGGCCATGCAGTCTGGAGTAAGAGAGAAAAGGTCTGAAAGCCAGAAGTCTTAGTGAATCACAAGAGCTGGCAGTGCAGAAGGAGACCTGCTCTGCCACCTGAATTTGTGAGTTGCTTGGAGCTGAACTGTGGCCAGTAAAGATGAGCTGCAGGCCTCTGCTTTTTGGAAAGATGGTACCTCTGACTGGCATATTCTGAAACTTGCCTCATTTGGCAAAGGGAGGCAGGAATATGTGTTTTGGGGTGGTTTTTTAAAGGAAAAGGGACTTAACAGCAGAAATTTGCCATTTATTCTAAGTTTGTGTAACCTTTAAATAAATAACCTCTTTCCTTTTTCACAAAAAAAAAAAAAAAAAAAGAACCCTGAAGCATCAATTCAGAAGAACCTGTGTACCCCTATGTTCATAGCAACGCTATTTACAATAGCCAAGTGATGGAAACAGCCTAAGTGTCCATCAGTGGATGAATGGACCAAAAAACTTTGGTATATTTACACAATGAAATACTACACAACAGAAAGAAAGAAGCTCTTACATTTTATGACAACATGGATGGAACTGGAGAATAATATTATGGTTAGTGAAATAAGCCAGTCAGTGAAAGACAAATATTTTATGATCTCACCCATTACAAGATACTACTGAGCAAACCATACAAACAAGCAAAACAGAACCAGAGACATGAATTCAAGGAACAGACCTTCAATGTGCAGGAGGGAGGAGAGGGGGAGGGGGAAAAAGGAGGTGGAGAAGGATGTAAAGAAGAGGAGTAGTTTAGTCAAGGAACTGGTATGGATGACTCATGGAAATGTACCACAAGTGGGATTAACTTTGGTGGGAGGGGGAGTGGAAAGGTGGGGGAAGCGTGGGTGGGGGGTGGGGGGCGGTGGGGGGTGAGAGTAAGATGAATGTAATACAACAATAAAATTAAATAAGTAAATATATAAATAAGAGAAGCTCAGCCTGTATCAACAACAACATGGGGCAGCTTAAGTATGATGCTGAGTGAAAGAATCCAGACACATATGCTCTAACACTGCATGATTTCCTTTATGGAAAGTACAAGAACTGACAAAAGCCCAAGCCTACAAAAGCAGGTGTGTATGTTGCCAGGAGCCTGGGGTGGGGAAGGGACTGATTGCAGAGGTACTAGGCAACTTTCCAGGGTAATGGAAATGTTGTAGACCTTAATGGAATTGTGATAGTAGTGTACACATTAACTAAAATTTCTCAGTCCGGATACATTAAGTAATGTGTTTATTGTATGTAACTAAAACTCATTCAAGGTGATCTTAAAATCAAGAGAGTTTTCCAAACAGTGGACAGAAAATCAGTCAGTAATGTGGCTCCCTGAAGGACAAGCAAGAGCAGCCCTTGTGCTTTGACATACATTCTCTCAGTTGCTTGCTGTCTTCACTGTCTCCTTTCCACCTGTCTCCTACATCATCCTGGTAAGGGTCTCCCTGCACCTTCTTCCCTTGACTCCCACCCACAGTTTATTGTCTACACATCTGCTAAACTGAGATTCTGGATTATATTCCTTCCCTGTTTTAATACTCTCCTGTCAATCCTTGTTACTACAAAGGGCAGCTCAGCCCCACTTCAGGACCTTTACCCTAGCTGTTCTCACTGCCTTAGGCTCTCTATCCCTGGTCTCAGCAAGACTTTTTGTCCCATAGGTTTCAGTTTAAATGTCTGTCTTCTCAAAGAGGTCTTCCTAAACTGTGTCTGGTATCACCCATTTCTCTCTTTCACTGCTTCTATTTTATTTCCAACAAAACCCTGTTGCTCCCTGATGTTATTTATTGATCACTGCCATCCCTCAACCCACATACACACCCTAAAGCTGGGATGTGCAATGCCATAGCCACTACTCACACTTGGCCATTGGGAGCTTGAAATGAGAATTTTCTGCTCTAAGTGTAAAATATACATGGAGATTTTATTTATTAACTTTTAAAGAGGGGAAGTGACAGAGAAAGAGGGAGAGAAACATCAATGCATGAGAGATAAGTCAATAGGTTGCCTCTCACAGTCCTCCAACTGGGGACCAGGCCCACAACCCAGGCATGTGGGTTTCAGTTTGCAGGCTGGTGCTCAATCCACTGAGCCACACCAGCCAGGGTAGTACCACAGTTTTGTTTTTGTTTTTTTTTTTCTTTTTAAATTTTGTTGTTGTATTACATCCACCCCCTTTTTGCTCCCCTCTGTTCCCCTCCCCACCCACCCATACCACACTTTTTTATCCACTCATCTACTGGGGGACATTTGAGCTGCTTCCAAATCTTAGCTATTGTGAATAACACTGAAGTGAATATAGTGGTGTGATATTCTTTTGAATTAATGTTTTGGTTTTCTTTGGGTACATTCCAAGAAATGGAATTGCTGGGTCATATGGCAGTTCCATTTATACTTTTCTGAGGTAGCTTCATACTGCTTTCTACAGTGGCTGCACCAATCTGCATTCCCGCCAAAAGTGCAAAATGGTTCCTTTTTCTCTGACACTTCTTTATTGGCTTTTGATGATAGCCATTCTGACAGGTGTGAGGTGATATCTCATTGTGGGTTTTATTTGCATTTCTCTGATGATTAGTGTTGTGCAGCATCTTTTCATGTATCTATTGGTCACATCTGTATACCACTTTTGGACATGTGTCTGTTTGGGTACTTTGTCCATTTTTTATTTGGGTTGTTTGGGTTTTTGGTTTTGTTGGGTTTTTATTTTATGTTCAGTTTTATGAGTTATTTATTTTGCAGATTAACCCCTTATCCTATCTATCATTGACAAATATGTTCTCTCATTCAGTGGTTTCTTTTCATTTTGCTGATGATTTCCTTTGTTGTGCACAAATTTTTGGTTTAATGTAGCCTCATTTATTTATTTTTTGCTTTATTTTCCTTGCCCAAGGAAATACTTGGAAAAAAAAAGTATTGCTATGAGAAATGTCCAAGATCTCACTGCCTATGCTTTCTTCTAGGGTTTTATGATTTTGAGTCTAACAGTTAAGTCTTTAATCCATTTTGAGTTTGTTCTTATGTATGATGTAAGAAGAGGGTCTAGTTTCTTTTCTTTTTTTTATGAATCTGTCCAATTTCCCAATACCATTTATCATTGTATATTCTTGCCTCTTTTGTAAAATATTAATTGAATATAAGAGCATAGGGGTATTTTTTTGGAGGGGGGGTTCTCTATTCTGTTCCACTGATTGATATGTCTCTCTTTATTCCAATACCATACTGTTTTGATTACTATGGCCTTGTAGTATAGTTAGCATAGATAGTGTGATTCTTCCAACTTTGTTCTTCTTTCTCAAGATTGCTATGTCTATTTGAGATTTTTTTCTGGCCCCATGTAACTTCTTAGAATATTTGTTCTAGTTCTGATAAATATGCCATTGCTATTTTGATAGGAATTGAGTTGAATCCCTAAATTGCTTTGGGCAGTATTAACATTTTAATGATGTTAATAACTTTCTTCAACTTCTTTCTTCAGTGTTTTATAATTTTCCAAGTACATGTCTTTTACATCCTTGATTAATTTTATTTCTAGGTATTTTGATAGTACATTATTAGTATATAAAAATGTAACTGATTTCTAGATTTTTTTTTTATTCTGCTAGTTTACTGAATTCATTTATCAGTTCTAGTTTTTTTGTGGACTCTTTAGGGTTCTCGATGTACAATTTCATGTCATCTGCAAATAAAGAGAGTCTTACTTCTTCCTTTCCAATTCGTATGGCTTTTATTTCTCCTGATTGTTATGGCTAGCACTTCCAGTATTATATTGAATAAGAGTATTGAAAGTGGACATTCTCATTTGTTCCTGATCTTGAGGGCAACACTTGTAGTTTTGGACTGTTGAGTATGATGTTGGCCATGGGATTGTCATGTAAGACCATTATTACATTGATGTATGTTGCCTTAGTTCCACTTTGCTGAAAGTTGTTTTCATAAGTGGGTGCTGGATTGTATCAAATGATTTTTCTGTGTCTGTTAATAGAATCATTAGTTATAATATGTCTATTCAGGCTCTCTGACTCTTCCTGATTCAGTTTTAGAAGACTGTATGTTTCTAAGAATTTATCTATCTCATCCAGGTTATTCAATTTTTGGTATCTACAAGATCTGTCCCGAAAGTATTAAGCCAGTGTCAATATCATTCATTAAAACAGTTTGCATGGCCAATATACTTTCAGGCCAAACCTTGTATTTGGTCATAGTATTTCCTTACAATCCTTTTTATTTCTTTGGTGTCAGTTAGTACTTCTCCACTTTAATTTCTGATTTTATTTATTTGGGTCCTCCCTATTTTTTTCTTGGTGAGTCTGGTTAGAACAGCAGGATTTTGAAACAACTTGAGAGAAGCGGCCCAGGTGAGGTGGCCTCTAGTTGAGGAACATCTTCCTAGGAAATTGAATGTGTGCTTCCATCGAGACAATAATAAAATTGGCTTGTATACAGAATAATGCCCATCCCCAAACCTGATTGATCCATTGCTATGCAAATGAGTGCTCCAAATCATCATAGTTTGATTGGTCCAAAATAGCACTTTTTAGATTGATGAACATGGAGCAGTTCTGATTGGTCAGTAAAGACGTAAGTGAGGACACAGCTACACGCCTTAGACTAGACAGGAAAGTCTAATCTCATTTAGACTCAGAGATCTCTCAGATCTATTGGTTGAATTTCTACCTTCTATCTTAGGAACTTTCTTACAAAGGTTGACTCACAATACAGGAGCATAGTGCACAGGCTGATAGCTCTGCCTGTGGCTTTCCTCTTTTATGCAACGTGCATGCAAAGCTTCTGCCACAATGGCTGTTAGACTCCAGTTTTGAATTTGGGTCCAGTCAACCACAAGGAGATTTTTTTTTGGCAGGTATTTTCTTTCTCAGGGTCAAAACAGGAAAGCAGAGTTTCTAACTACAAAACTGAAAATCAATGATGTTCTTTAGTATCACCATATTAGCTTACCTGCTGCACCTGCAGAAATTCCTTTCCTAGCTTGTTAACTCCTGCTGAAATTTCTTCCTTCTATTCATTAAAGTAATTATTCCCCTTCTCTTTCTCATAAACACTCTTACCTTTGAAACCAGGAAAGTAACTTACAGGTCCAGCTGCTCACCACCCAGAAAGCCAAACTCATGAGGCAGGTAATGGTTGAGATGGAAAGGGGTTTATTCAGAAGTTGACAACCTGAGAAGATGGCAGGCTCATGTCTCAAAACCATCTTAGTATCTCAGGCATCCTGGCTAGGTTATATAGGGGAACTGTGGAAAGGAGGGGGGCAGTAGCTAAGGAAATTCTGGTGATGTAGTTTCTCGGCACTCTCTCCTTTCAGGTTGTCTCATTGTTATCTCATGCACATGTCATCATGTAGCTCCATTGCTTTATATCTTCAGTTTTACTCCTGATATTCAGGAGAAGGATATGCAGGCAGCATTTCTGCTCATTCTGGTATGAATTGCTGACATTTGTCCAGGCCCTGTGGTCAGGGTTTTTCTTGGTCAGGCAGAAACTTCAACTTCTGCTATCTACAAACTACTTACAAGGAAGCTTTCAGTACATGCATTTTCTATAAGTCTGTTAATATAACCTATTCTATAATTATTACTTGATTAGTATATTTTTAAATCACTGTTACACCTTCACCTTTTAATAAAAACACTATGAGTTTCTGCCTAAAACAGTGCTTCTAAAATAGCTTTTTATTTTGGATCTTAAATGGAAACTTGTTACTTCTCACTTTGATTTTTTTTTTCAGTTATCAAATAAAAATGTTGTTAAACTTGCTGTCATTTGTATCTTTTACTTCACGTGTCCACTAGAAAACGGAGTAACTCATCTCATGGGTTCGGTTACATCTCTATAGGGCAGCCCCTCTACAATGTCAAGTCCGAGGCTCAATTACCCACTCCCTAGGGTTACATACAGACCCTGGCTTTGGATTAGCCCAAGAAATGTTTGCTGAGTAAATATATGAGTTGTGAAAAAGAGAACCTAAACTTTTTACCAAATAGTTTAATTAATTCACTTATGTTTGGCAAAGAAAACTCCCCAGCACAGTGCTGACGAAGCCCACAGTGCAGACCAGTCTTTGAAATGGTACTCTTGCTCTGGGAATCCTAGAATTCAACTTGCTTAGAGACTAAGACAGGTATTTTCCCCCTTTTAAAAGAAGGTATTAGAATTCAAGGGTTACAAACTTTTCAGACCCAGAGATGGGTGACACCTTCTTTTGGGACCAGGGTGAACTGAGCTTGAGAGCACACTAGAGGAGATCTGGGCGTGGAGGCAAGGAGATGAAATGGGTGGAGGGAGGAGCCCAGACGGACTTCATGTGAGGAAGGCTAGAATGGGCAGAGGGGTAGGGCTAAGGGGAGCGGAAGAGCTGGGTGGGGTAGTAACATTGCTAGGAACAAGAGCTGATGGCAGCGTAGAACCTCACGACTGAAAAGAAACAGGGCGCAGGGGAGGGCTTGGTCAGCGGAAGTGTAGGGGGAGGGGAGGTGACTGTACGGAAAGGAGGAGCGGAGGCGGGGAGGATGGGGGCTGGGCAGACAAAGGAAATAAAATCCTCAGCGGGTGGGTGGTGGCTGCTCTCCAATTGCACCCATCTGCTTTGTTTGGTACCGGCACTGTAGAGTTTGAGACCCACGGAAGTGACCATGGCTGGGATTCCGCGCGTATCGCTGCTCCTGCTTGCCGCCCTGATCCTGGCCCTGGCAGTGAGTTTTGCCGCCGGCGCGAGCCCGGGTAAGCCTGGCATGCCTGGAGGCCTGATGGAGGCTGACGTCAACGAGGACGGCGTGCAGCTGGCGCTCAACTTCGCCCTGAGCGAGTACAATAAAGCCAGCAATGATGCCTTCCACAGCCGCGCCATGCGGGTGGTGCGTGCCCGCAAGCAGGTGCGCCCCTGGGGCGGGGGGCAGGGCAACGGGGATAGGGGAGCCTGCTCCTCTGACAGGCGTGGGCCTCCATAACAGAACAGCTCTGCCTAGATGTCCCTAGTTACCGGAGGGACGCTCTGTCCGACCTTCTCAGGCAGACAGCTTCCATAGTGTTCACTGTGGCCCACAGACCTTCAGGGGTTTATTCACCAAGGTTGCCATTGGGTCCCAGGCACTGACAGTCAGTGCACAGGCCTTCGTTTATGTTTTTAGGCACCATTCCAGCAAGAAGGACATGGCTTGGGGTCAGAGCCACTGCCCAGCCACTTAGCTCTCTACCCAAGGCACGTTCATAGGACTGGGGGCTCTGTGTGAGCTGGCAACTAAATGACCACAGGCAAAGGAAAAAACAGACTGCACACAGGGCTGACTTTCTGGCTCTGCCACTGAATAATATTTTTTAAAGATTTTTAAATTTATTTTTAGAGAGAGCGGAAGGGAGAGAGGAAGAGAAACATCAATGTATGGGTGCCTTTCACTTGCCTCCTGAATAATTTTTTAACTTTTCAGTTTGACGTAATTTCGGATTTACAGAGCACTTACAAAAATAGCACATAGAATCTCTGTAGATTTTGGTCCGGGACTACTCAAATGTTAAAATGTTGTATTTGCTTTATTTACTTCCTTCCCTTCCTACATGTGTGTGGGGGTACATATGTGTGCATTTATTTCCCAACCATTTTAGAGTATATATTTGCTAAAAACAAGGGCATTTTCTTACATAATCACAGTACAATTTTGAAAATCAGGAATCAACATTGAAATAATTATCTAATAAATAGACCTTTTTCAGATGTCTGTGATTGTTAAATCAATGTTCTTTAGCCAATGACACTCCAGGGTCATGCACTGCAGTCTCTGTTCTGCAGCCACCTTTACTGTAGAGCATCCTGTCTGTTTCATCACCTTGGCATTTGTGAAAGGTCCAGCCAGTATATGCAGTTTGGATTGGCTTGGGGTTTTCTCAAGATTTGGGTCATGTAGAAGAGGAATGTTCTCCTAGTCTCCTCTCACCAGCTACCACCAAACCAATCTTCATGTCTTCCGTGTAGAATGGTATTTGGGGCAAAGGGCACTCCAAACGTCCTTTTTGAGGAGGGCCCTCACAGCTCACTTGGTCACCTTGAGGGTGACCAGCAAACACAGAGGAGTCCAGGGTATGGCCTGTAGAATCCAGGTGGATACTACAGCATAAGGTCTTGTGTAAGAATCCAAACCTATCAAGAGATCCTAGAGGAAAGGCCCCTGAAGTATTGCTTCTTTCTATAGGTCCCACCCATGGAGCAGGCTCTGGATTTTAAGTCTCATTCTCCAAACTGAAATGGGTGCCCCATCAGCAATAGTTAGAGATAGTTGAATATATACTAGGCTAGAGAGGATCATACCTAGCCCTGCCTCTGCCAGCCTGCTGTGAGGTTCTGGCCAGATAGGGAGGGCAGTCATTGTCCAGGAAGGGAAGAGAGAGAACATCAGGAAAGGCTACTGGACCTTGAGCATATCCTTGAAGGAAAGCTGGAATTTAGACCAGTTGGTCTGCATCACACTGAAGAGCAGAACATAGCCACACAGCAACAAAGTGTAGTGGTATCATGTTTCAGTGTTTAGGACTTATTTTCACGTTCTCTTGAAATTTCAGATGATGGGTAAAGGCCAGACCTATTTCTCCTAGAGTGTTTGGCTGGCACTGTCCTAGCACTCCCTGCTCACCAGATCCCCACCAACCTGTTCCTCCCCACTAGCTTGGTATCATAGCTCATTAGCTCATATGGAAAATTGACACCAGAAGGATCACAGGAGTTGCTTGGGGTACATCAGAGAGTCTAGTGCCTGGTCTCATCCAGTCCCTCATCTCACAGTTTTCTGAGTTCTCATGAGGTGTTATCTGGAGCATGGCTATGTGAAGATAGGCTTCACCTCGGTAATCTCAAATGTAAATGACACATGGTGTATGATACATTTTAGAAGTGTTCCCAACCCAAATAATTCATAAAAGGCAGGCATTCCAGAGGCATCTTTTATTGACCTCAAGGATATGTATATGTGAAAAGCATCTCATTTCCTACTGCTCTGTGAGGGGATGAGTAAACTGAGTTACATGGAATGAGTGTCTTGCTGGGCTGAATGTTACTAACTGGACTGTAGCTTCAAGGTCATTATCATATGAGTCTTCCTGAGGCAGAATCAGCCTTGGCTCCAGCAGAGCTGTCATTTTGTCCTAGTCTCTGCCCTGGCTTCTGGTGCTGACACAGTTGATTCGCTAATACCCTGGCTGGCTCCCCATAGCTGCAGCTTTAGCTCCTGGCTTTTAACATCTAGCTTCCATCTTCTATTTTTCTGCCTCTCTACTTGCCAGGTTGTGTGATGTACCTTTTCAGAGCTCTTCTGTAAACAAGTTACAAAGAAGACCTGAGGCACATTGGCTTGGGCAGTCATCAGAAGGTGGGTGGGTGCCTTCTGGGTGCTGGCTGTGGCAATACATTGATGCTGGCCCAGTGTGCAATAACAGCAAGGTAACTATCTATGTGACGTGGGCACATGTTGAAAGCCTATCCTACTCTTCATGTGTACAGGTTGTGGCCGGGATGAAATACTTCTTAGATGTGGAAATTGGTCGAACCACATGTACTAAGACACAGCCCAACTTGGCCAGCTGTCCCTTCCATGTCCAGCCACACCTGAGAAAGGTATGTGCCTGATGTGAGCTAGAGGCGAGACAGGCAGGGCAGAGGGGTGGGTTTGTGCCTGTGGGAGTATCTCATGGTGAGTGCTGTGGAGTGGGAGGGGTGTACAGGCATTGGGGTGCGCTTGGGGAAAAGAGTATCAGTGTGTGTGCAGGTTCCTAAGATTTCTAATTTGAATTTATAAAGGTGTTTGAGCTGAGACATTTGGGCACCATGTACCTGCTGAATGGAGGAAGCAGCTGGTAGAGGACTTGGGGCCCTATAACCTCAGCCTCAGCCACTAGAACAGATTAGCAAATATTAAGGGTCTATAAGGGAAGAAACCCTTTCATGATGCCCTGCACACTGAACACCAGGTAACCCCCTGGATAGGATGGTTCTTGGGATGTCTCAGCTTCTGGGGAGACCTCTACCCTCTTACCACCTTCCAAAATGTACTACCTCTTTCAGGAGTGTTTCCTGGACCCAGGATCTTCTTTTTGGACCTACCTTAGTGCTGGCCCACTGGAGGTGGCAGGAATTTGGCTGTATACCCTGCTCCCTCCAGGGTTGTGTAGCCTTGCCTAGGTTTATCCTTAAAAGGGCCATGCTGGGTGGTGTAGCAGTGTGGATTTGTGTAGGGAGGGGAGACAGAAAGCTATCTCCTGGACTTGGAGTGATGGGATTGGTTACCAAGAGGCCACTGCAGAGTCTGGGGCTCAGCCGGGTAGGGAGCTAAGAGTTCCACCAAACAACCGCAGTCCTTCACCTGAACTTCTAAGATCTGGTGCTGGGCCATTTCCTTTTTTACTGTAACCCTAATTGACCACCCTGCTCTCTTCTCTTTTGCAGAAAGCACTCTGCTCTTTCCAGATATACACTGTTCCTTGGTTGGGCAAGACCTCCATGGTGAAATCCATCTGCCAGAACACAGAGCATATGGGATAAGCAGGACCACACTGATTGTGTCTCACTTACACTCCCCTACCCTGGTGGAGTCCCCTTAGTGTGCTGGTCCTGAAAGACAAATAGAGAAGGCTTCTTGAGCATTGTTTGAAAAGCTAAGTAGCTGTCACTTGTTTCTTTCTTTTAGTTGCTTTCTAGATGTACCTGTTCCTGGTGCACATGTTGTACCCCTATTTTACACAATAAAAAGTAACATCAGCTACATCAGCTACTTCTTGAATTGTTCACTCTCTCTGGGATATACCTGGAAGGTTTAAACAGTTACTTGAAGAAGAGCTCTAGAGGGCAGAGGAGGGACAAGAGCTGACATGTGGCCACTGCTAGCATGTTAGGAGAGTATGCTGTTCCTTTTTGGATGACTGAGTCATGGAGGAGGACTGGGAAGCCAGGCCTTCAGCTTTGGTTGCTTCTGATGATAATAATAATAATAAAAAGGAGGGGATCTATGCTGCTGGCTCTGGAGACTTAAGGGCTGCATTTGAAAAGTCAGACAGTGAGCAGGGTCAAGACAGGAAGGAGGGGTCAGATGGAGCCCATAGCCCAGGACCTCCCTCAGCAAGGTTCTGCAGAGCCATAGGTTTTAGTTGAACTGGTCAGACCTACAGGATCTTTGCTGCCTTGGAGAAAAATCTTGATTTTACAAAAGCAATCAGCCCCCAGGCACATGCAATGACATGCTGATTTCGTGTAAAGCCATGCCTTTGGAACACTTTCAATTCTGTCTTCCTATGGAAGTTGGAGATGAAGGAATGAGGTGTGGTGGTGGGGGAGGTCAGAGAAGGGGCTGGCCAAACTCACAGCTCTACTCACTTGTGTCTCCCATACTTAGGCTCTCTGCCTCTTCTCCCTTCTCTTTCCACCATCCAGGCCTCCTGTTTCACATCCAACACCACAAGGCTTCTAATTGGTACCACTCTAGTTTCCCCAATCAGTAGGGGGCTAGCCTATGGATACCACAACTCTAGGGCTCTAGGTAAGGTCATGCGACCCAGCACACTCAGACCCACTGACCCAGGACTGGTGTGTCTTATGGGGAAGCACAGCCCTGCAACTTCTACTGTATGGTCTTACATGGATGTTACTTATTTTAAATGTAAATGTAAGTACATAATTATATAAAATATTCATATTAATGACATAGCACAATGACTGGCTCTGAGTAAACACTAAATAGGTTTTACATATTTTTTCATTGATTTAGTGATATATTGCAGTGGTTTAAAATATGGTTCCATATTTTATTTGCATTGAGAGGCAGTGTCTATGAACTGCCTCTTAACTCTGGTTGTACTTGTGACTACTTCAAACAAAAACTACAGAGGATGTGACCTTGTGACCCTCAAGATGGGGACCCAGGGCTTCTGCCAAGCTCTCTGGGATACCTGCTCTGGGTAAAACCAGCATCTATATAAGGAGCCCTACTTCTCATGAGTGCCATGCTGGAGAAGTGCTTGCTTAACAGCCCCAGCTGAGCCAAAAGCCAGCATCAGCTCCCAGCTAGTTGAGTGGGCCACCATGGACATCCAGCCCAACTAAGCTCTTGGGTGACTACAGTTCTATCACCTCACAGCAGTTACATGAGAGCCTCCATACAAGAATTTTCCAGCTGCTCTTTCTAAATTGCTGGCCTACAAAACCATGAGCGAGAGAAAATAGTTGTACCACACTGTCAAGTGTTAAGTTGACTTGTGACAGCAGTGGTGTCCGGGATGTGTCGTGTGTGTGTGTGTGTGTGTGTGTGTGTGTGTGTGGTGTGTCTGCATCTGCGTCTGCATCCAGGTGAAGGGGTTGAAGCCAGATGGCCTGGATGACAACCTGCACAAGCCTCTTACTCTATGAGCCCCACTTAGCACCAAGAAGGGGACAATACAAGCCCCTTTCTCTTCTATTTGTTCACATCTGTAAAACACCTAGAATAGTGCAGTTTATTACATAAATAGGTATTATTCCAATCAGAGTGTTAACAGATTTCTATATGGTGTTCCATATTTTCAAATGCTGTTATTTGCCACATTTTCCTGTGAGGTTCCTAAGAACTGTCTCAAAAGGACATCATTTGTACAGCAAGTTCCTATAGTGTCATAGGTCAGTTTCTTCATCTCAGACCTAAATGTAGCTGTGTTTACTTCTCTGTGCCAACTACTTCAATTTAAATACAGTAGGTTAATATGTATTAGGTAAAGGACCAACCTCTTTAACCTTTGCTAAATTTTATTTCTAAATACATTGCACTTAATTCTTTAAGATGAAAAAGAAATTTTAAGTTCAAAAAGAATTACTGTTTTAAACCAGGACTAGTTTGAATGTGTATTTCCATTTAGCAAAAAAAAATTATTTGACACTTAATATCCAATCTTTTCATTTCAAAATACCTCATGTCATGTGTTTGTGCTCTTACTATGTCTTTCAGTCATATAATATAACTTTTGTGCATCGTTAATATGTATCTTCTGTGAAATTTATGCCTGGGTATTTTATATTTTTCTCAGGACTATTTCCCTCTATTATGTTTCACCAATCATTGATGGTATAGAAAAATTATTGATTCTGTCTGCTTTTCTTTTATAAGTCTTTGTGTCTCATGATTAATAGACTCTTAGAGTATTGGGGATTTGTGGCTCATTACTGTTATTGGATGCAGAACGATAGGAGTGGCCTTGGGTAAGGCCATAGACCTCATCTGAAGATGCAGAGAGGGGGAAATGTCAACCCTGTCCCAAGCCTATAGGGCCAAGGTAGAGAGGGGATCATGGAAAGAAAATTGTCCAGTCACCTGTTTCTCTTTATTATCCTCTGCTATGTGGACAAACACATAAAACTGAAAAGCAGTGCATCAATTGGTAGTCCAATCATGGAGCAGATTCTCTTTGAACCACCTATTCTGCCATCTTGTGCTTTAGCATTGGGTTTCCTGAGGGGGGTGCAGGGGGGTGTCACCACAGTATCCTCTGAGGTTTATGCATGCCAGAGTCAGATACACTGAGGGGTTATTCAGAGGTCAGCTGGGGTCCCCAGCTCACTGACACTAGATAGGTGTATTAATCTCAGGCATAAGCTGCCTGTGCAATCACAGGGGGCACTTTAAAAAATACTGATGCACTCTAAGAAATTCTGACTTATCTAGGCAGGGTTTTAGGCACTGTAATCTTGTACTATAAACTAATTCTGAGAGGAACTGCATAACTATAACTCAATTAGATTTCCTCTAAAAGTCCATGTACTTCTAAAACATCTCCAGTTTGCTGCAGGTGCAGGGTTGCCTCTAAAAAGTCACACCCAAATCCAGACATGCTTTTTGTGCCAGGGACCTCTGCAACTGGATAACCCCGCCCTCTCCTTGATTCCCAGTAAATAAAATACAACCTAAGAAAACCACAGAAAATGTGGTTAACCAGAGCACTGGTTAAATCAGTAAACATTTTGTGGAAATTTCAGGTAGCTCTGCAGGTTTCTGTGGAGCAGTAATTTTGACATCTTCAACCCCAGCACTTTGCATCCCTGTCCTTGAAATACCCTTGACCTCATTCTTAGAGGTAGTTGCCATTTGTTCTTCACCCCACTAAATCACTGACCTTATTTCTCTCATTGGTTCTTTTCTTTTTGGTATTTCTCATTTCCTATCCCTTCCCTATGGACTCTTTAGCTGGCCCAACCCTCTGTGGGGCAGAGCAACTCAACTCTTTCTACCCTTTCCCACTCCCATCAAAGTTCTCAGAAAATCAAGTGTTTCCTAGTAAACAGGATCTATCCTTTTTGTAAAGTATTTTGGTCATGAATAGCAAATCCAGGCACTGAGAAACAGACTAAGGAAAATACCTGCCTTTTCTGAATGGTTACTAGCTGATAAATGGTGCAGGTGAATGCTTACCCTTTGGGCACTGTGTGTTTCTCAATGATAACACTATCCATGTAGAAGTAACACTGCCAAATAATCACTGAAGTTGATGTTGACTTACAAACCAGAGAGTGCCCCACCTTCGTATAATAAAACAGTAAGATAATAAGTAATTCATGTGATAATACTATTCTTCCCTCTCATTCCACCTGTTGTAGAAAAGGCTAACTTCACCTTTTAAACCATGGCTTGAAGAATGTGACCTTGGCCAAGCCAGTCAGGACAGCCCATCCCTTAAGACTTAGTGATTGGTTTAAAGATGGCACATCACCCAAGTCTGCAGGTTCCTGAGACTTAATGGTGGATTTTGTTTGAACTATTTGAAAAGCAGACTCTTTCTTGCTGGTGTGAGGATGAGAAGACAGGAGATCCAAAGCAGCTGTTTTGAGAATGAAGCCAAATTGCAGAGGGTACAATAACTGAGTCAAGAGACAGTTCAAATCAGACTTATATCACTGGAGTCCCTGCACTAAGCAGTGCTTATCAGCCCTTCCTCTGGACCTCTGAGTTATGTGAAACAGGCCTCCTGAGTTGTTTTTCTGGCACTTGTGCTCTTAGGGGTCTTAATAGAGAGGAACAGAAACTGAATTTACCATTAATTTTTCAGAGCTGATTGCCCCATGATATTCTTGACTGTTTCAAAAGTAACACCCCAAGGGGTCATCTTGCAAAAGATGTCTGTCCTATGGACCTTGGGTGCATGAGAGTGCTGTTAAAAGTGCAATGGTGAAAGGCTGAACTGTGCCTAACAGACAGAGGCATAACTCAGACCATTAAGAGCCATTAAGATGTCCACCACTATAAAGAAAATCTCTTGTGAAAAGAATAATAGATTGTCAGTGGAATCTTGAAAGCCTAAGTTGCAAAATTGGAGCTCATGAGTCAAGTACTTAAAAGCTGTTAAAGCACTCACCACCTAAATCTAAGACTCCCATGCTAGGAAGAGTTGATCACAGACAGACTGGGTCACTTGCCAATGTCAAGGAAATTGTTTGCAAACGAAGTACACAGTAAAACATCACAAAACCCCCAAAATATCCTTTTGGGTATTTAGCTCCATGAGACTCAAGGCATAGCTAAAGAAATGGGATCCTCAAGTTTCAAAGAACTGAATGCTCTACTTTGCAGAACAATAGTCCTAAAAGGTATAGCTATCTACAAAAAAAAAGAAAAAAAGAAAAATATTTTATGGCAACCTAGAATTACAGTGGCCACTATGGAGGATATCCCTGTTATATAACTATGGAAACAGAGTTTCTGTTGCTTGGCACTAATCCAAATGACCCAATGATTTGTGTTGAAGAAAATAGGCTTTTATTAACAGGTTTCAACCTTGGAGGGACTGAGAGCACTTGTGCTCTGAACCCTTCTCTCCCATGAGACCCAGAATTTCCTTTGCTCCCCAACAGACTACAAGCCAAAATCATGCCCGGAAGTTCTCATTGCCTTATCTGTCCTTGAGCTGGTCACAAAAATAAATATCCAGTCTCTCTGGAATGTGCACTTGCAGGTTTCAGAGTCACCATTGTTTCATAGCAGCACCCTTTTACAGGATCTCAGGTGTGCTACTCTCAATCTCCATGTAGAAATCCAGAAACTGTCATGCTACACTGCATTATGGTGTCCCAAATGCTAGAGCCCAGGGAGACACACATCCCATTGTGAGACTCTGCCTCCAGGCATGGGCTCCCATTCATGCAGGTTCTAAGCTCCAGGTAGGCCCACTATCTCCTGGACCCACAAGCTCTCCTGTATGTTGCAGGGAGCAAGGCCAGAGGCCCAGGATGTCCAAATACCAAAAGCCCTAAGAGAAAGCTTACACCAAACTCCAAAGCAAGAGTGACTTCTCCACACCAAGTGCCTGAGGGAGAGGGAGAGGGACAAGGAAAGAGAAAGGGAGACAGAGACAGACAGAGGCAGAGACCCTTTCACACCTATTTAAAAAACCCTCCTGAAATCCCATGCGCACTGCACTGGAAGCCAATGGGAGTGTCCAGCCTTTCCTATGGTGAGTCAGTGTCCCCCATTTCTGTTAGCTCCTCAGTGTCTTTGACTCCCTTTTAGCTTTTAGTCAGGGCAAAAGTTTCCTACTCACATACAGGCACTCATGAATCTGTCTGTCCTGGATGGAGCATCTTGTCCCCACAGCTCATGCAGATGCTGTATGAGTTTCCACCCCAGGTCTGTCATGAGTCACTGCTGGCACATGTTCTCACAGTTATGTTTATAGTTTCCACCAGGCCATCAGCCTTCTTCCACGACTCCTCGCTTCAGGGAGGCACAGGCTGTTTTTTATCTCCCATTGTTATGAAATGTACCTTAAATGCTATGATTTTTGCTGTGTGGGCACCATTACTGCTCCCTGCCTTTTTTTCAGGGTATGGGGAAATGGGTTCCCCTGTTTTTAGGGACCTCTACTCCAACCTACCCTGTTATAGTTAGACAAGATTGTTTATTTATGAAATGCACATGAAAGCGAGATTCTGAATCAAGCAAGAATGGGCTTAATTTGTATGCAGAAATCTCCAAGTCTTAGATTTCAAAATAGTGGCATTGAATGGCTGATTGCAAAAGGCTAAAGAAAAACTAAAGACACAACATGTACCTAAAACAAAAGACTATAAGGCTGACTCATATTACTTTTTCTATCCTCTTTTACCTGAGTATTCACAGTCTACTACCTCTCTCTGAATTTACATTCTATTCTGTAGAGACTACAAGACTGTAAACAAAAGTTTACCAAGTTAAGTCTGCAACAGCTTCAAAGTCAAAAACCTAAAACAACACTTGGACTTTCCTTGTTGCACTCTTCGAAACACTGGCCCAAAAATGAGTGTCTCATGGCTCTCCAAAATTGGTGTCTCATTTGTAATTAATTGTGACACTATCCTCAAAGGACAGCCCTCCATATGGGTTGCTTCTAGGGTCAATAGGACTCCATGAGATTCTTTATAAACTGCTTAGAGTTATTCCCTTAAACAGCCAAGGGTAAAGAAAATCAAAATTGTTATAAGAAATGTTCAAACTTGTCACAACATAAGAGTGTCCAAACCTGTAGATAATTTTTATAAGAGTTCACTTGATCCAAAACTGATGACCATTACTGGGAAGCAAAATCTCAGATGCTTTGGAGCAATGACAGTTTTTCAATATCTCTTCCAAAATTAAAAAGAACAAAAGAAGGAAGAATACATGAATATGAAAGCAAGATAAGGATTGGATTACAGAATAATGAAAATTATGTGCTCTCCTGACGTTGGTTATTCTTATTTCAAAATTGTGTTAACTTATATGAACAAGAACAATGGACAAGGCTTGCCTAAGACAAAGATAAATTTTTTACTAAAAATTTATATTATGAAGTATGACTACCCACAATGACAAGTCCGGTTAGTAATTTATGATCAGATTACTCCGTGAGGTTACCTTCCATAATGTGAGGGACTACATCCAGCAAAGACCCCTCAGTGCCACAGATTAAACAAGTACTTCCTAGGCAGCTTGTGCTAGAAGAGAGAAGGCCAGGCAGTGTCTGATTGACAAAAGACCTCATCTTCTCATCTTCAAAGGTTTTTATTGATTACATAAGGTTGGGGGTGCATGTACACACTACAATTCATTGCCACAGAATAATATACAAAAGAAAGAAAGTTGTAAGTTTAAGCCCTGGCTGGTGGCACAGTGGGTAAGGTGCTGGCTTGCAATCCCAAAGGTCACTGGTTCGATTCCTAGCCAGGGTACCATAACCAGGTTGCAAGCCAGGTCTGTAGTTGGAGGCAGGTAAAAGGCAACCATACATTGATGTCTCTTTCCCTCTCTGCCTCTCTCCCTTACCCTCTCTCTGAAAAATAAGAGATAAAATATTTAAATAAATAAAATCAATAAATCAATTTAAAAAAAAAGAAAGGAAGGAAGTTGTTAAGTTTAGATAAGTGATGCCAAGAACTCCAGGTGGTGACAACTCCAGGTGGTTAGTTAATACAGTTTTAGGGAGGGTGAGATTACATGTGGGTGAAGGTTTTAACATTTGCTGCAGTTGCGATAATAAAGTCTAGGAAATTTATGTCACAGGTTCAGACTTCAAAGGACCTGTGGAAAATTTTCAAGACCAGATTCTTACATGGGGCCGCACTTGGAGCATCAGGCCCTATGTGCACCCAGCTTGGTTAGGCCTTATAGGCTTGTCCTGGCCTGTGAGGGGCTCCATGCCCCAACACTTTCCCAGGGGGGCCCTGACATCATAGAACCATTTCTTTTTTCATACAAAAATACACCATTTTGGTCATAAGGCAATCCAAAGAATGACTTGATGGCCAAACTTTTGGTAAGATGGTGTGGTTTCACAGCACTAGGAAGGCCCATTCCTAGATAGTCTTAGAATTACTGTCTTATTGAAATGGTGGAATACTGGGAATGGGGCAGTACCATAATCAGGTAATATGAGCTGAAGCCAAATTTCTCCAAAACAGGAAGACAGTTAGGTTTTATGGTTTTCCTATCTATCCTGTGAACTGTCATCATATGAGATTTTGTCTAATTTTAGTGAATTTTGCATCTAAAAAAACATTTACATATATTATGAAAGTATTGAAGCTGTTTTTAAAACTTTATTTACTTATTTATTTTAGAGATAGGGGAAGGAAGGAAGAAAAAGAGGGATACAAACATTGATGTAAGAGAGAAGTATCAATTAGTTGCCTCTCATATGCTCCATGACCAGAGGCTGAACCTGCAACCCAGACATGTGCCCCGACTGGGAATAAAATGGTGGCCTTTCTCTTTGTGGAATGATGCCTGACCAACTAAGCCACATCAGTCAGTGCAGATAGTTATTTTATACATGTTCAGTATAAAACACTTGGGCAATACAGAAAAACTCAAAGAACAAGCATAACTCTTACTATAATTAATATCATTAGCAGACAGGTAAAGACAAACAATTGGTTTTTTAGATAAAAATCAACTTATAGGTATACAGCATTGTCAATATCGTGGAGTAGACATCTACCTCTGATAGTGGTTTCTCACCCTTGAGGAATCTTTGGTGCACATTGTGGGTGTGACAGGTGTCAGAAACAAAAGTAGATGTTCATTCATAGTGAGGTACCTGATAAGATATCTTTTTCTTTGTAATTTAATTTTATGGTGGTTGTATTACATCCATCCCATTTTTACTCCCAACTGTCCACTCCCCCCCCTCACCCACTCCCCCACAAAGTCAATCCCATTTATTGTCCATGTCCATGGTTCTTCCATACTAGGTACTTGACTAAACTGGTTCCCTTCTTTGCCTCTCCCTCCCTCCTATCCCCGCCCCTCTTCCCCCCTGCCTACTGAAGGTCTATTCACTGTATTCATATATCTGGTTTTGTTTTGCTTGTTGTTTGTTTTGTTCATTATTGTCCTGTAATGGGTGAGATCATATGGTATTTCTTTTCACTGACTGGCTTGTTTCACTAAGCACAATACTCTCTAGTCCCATCCCTGTTGTTGCAAAGGGTAGAAGTTCCATATTACTTTCTGCTGTATAGTATTCCATTGTGTAAATATACCAAAGTTTTTTGATCCAATCATCTACTGATGGACACTTAGGTTTCCAGCACTTGACTATAGTAAATAGTGCTGCTGTGAACATAGAGATACATAGGTTCTTCCGAATTGGTGTTTCAGAGTTCTTTGGGTATATTTCTAGTAGTGGAACTGCTGGATCAAAAGGCAGTTCCATTTTTAGTTTTTTTTTTTTTTGGAAACTCCATACTGTCTTCCATAGTGGCTGTACCAGCATACATTCCCACCAACAGTGCACCAGGGTTCCCTTTGCCTCACATCTTCACCAACGATTATTGTTTGTTGATTTGTTGATGATTGCCAGTCTAACAGGTGTGAGTTGGTGGTATCTTATTATGGTTTTAATTTGCATCTGTCTGATGGCTAGTGATGTTGAGCATTCTTTCATATGCCTTTGTGCCCTTCCTCAGCCTTCCTCAGTGAGTTGCCTGTTCAGGTCTTATGTGCATTTTTTAACTGGGCTGTCTGTCACCTTGGTGTTGAGTTACATTAGTTCTTTATATATTTTGGAGATCAAACCATTGTCTGATGTATCATTGACAAATATGTTATCCCATACAGTTGGTTCCCTTTGAATTTTGCTCGTGTTTTCTTTAGCTAACAGAAACTTTTCAATTTGCTATAGTCCCATTTGTTGATTTGTTCTTTTATTTCCTTTGCCCTTGGTGAAGTATTGGTAAACATATTTCAGCATAGGATATCAAAAGTTTTACTGCCTATATTTTTCTCCAGGATGTTTATGGTGGCACTGCTTATGTTTTAATCCTTTATCCATCTTGAATTTATTCTGGTGTATGGTGTAAGTTGGTGGTCCAGTTTTATCTTTTTGCATGTTGCAGTCCATTTCTCCCAACACCATTTGTTAAAGAGACTGTTTTTACTCCCTTTTATGTTCCTTTCCCCCTTTTTAAACATAACTTGCCCATAGAGTCCTGAGTTAATTTCTGGGCTCTCAATTCTGTTCCATTGATCTACATGTCTATTCTTGTGCCGGTACCGAACTGTTTTGATGACAGTAGCCTGGTAGTATAGTTTGATGTCCAGTATTGTCATTCCTCCTACCTTATTCTTCTTTCGCAAGATTACTGTGGCTATTCATGAGTGTTTTTGTCTCCATATACATTTTTGAAGTATTTTTTTTATTTCTGTGAAGTCTGTCATTGGTATTTTAATTGGGATTGGATTGAATCTATAGATTGCTTTGGATAGGATGGACATTTTAATGATGTTAAATCTTCCCATCCATGAACATGGTATATGGTTCCATTTATTTGTATCTTCCTTCATTTCTTTTTTTAGTGTTCTGTAGCTTTCTGAGTACAGGTCTTTTACCTCCTTGGTTAAGTTGATTCCTAAGTACTTTATTTTTCTTCTTGCTATGATAATTGGGATTTTCTAGCTTCTGTAAATGATGTTTCATTAGTGGTATACAAAAATGCTTTTTATTTCTGGATATTGACTTTATATTCAGATATTTTGCAAAATTTGCTTATTAGGTTGAGTAAGTTTTTGGTGGAGCCTATCAGGTTTTGTATGTATGCTATCATATCATCTGCAAATAATGACAGTTTGACATCCTCCTTTCCAATTTGGATATCTTTGATTCCTTTTTCTTCTTTGATAGCTATCGCTAGAACTTCTAAAATGGTGTTGAACAGAAGTGGAGTAAGTGGACAGCCTTGTCTTCTTCTTCATCTAAGGGGGAAAGCTTTTAGTTTTTGCCCATTGAGTATGATGTTGGCTTCGGATTTCTCATATATGGTCTTTATGATGTTGAGGTATACACCCTCTATTCCTGTTTTGCTGAGTGTTTTTATCATAAATCATTGCAGTACTTTATCAAATGCTTTTTCAGCATCTATTGATATGTCATATGGTTTTTGTCTTTAATTTCGTTGATGGGATGTATGACATTTATTGATTTGAAAATGTTGTACCATCCTTGCATCCCTGTGATGAAACCCACTTGATCATGGTGTATGATCTTTGTAATGTACTGCTGGATCTGGTTGGCCAATATTTTGTTGAGAATCTTAGCATCTGTGTTCATCAGAGATATTGGTCTATAGTTTTCTTTCTTAGTTGTGCCTTGACCTAGTTTTAGGATTAGAATAATATTGGCTTCATAGAAAGAATTTGGGAGTCTTCCCTATTCTTGGATTTTTTGGTATAGGTTGAGAAGGATAGGAGTTAGTGCTTCTTTAAATGTTGTGTAGAATTCACCTGTGTATCCATCTGTTCCAGGGCTCTTGTGCTTTGGGAGATTTTGGATTACTCCTTCAATTTGGCTAGTTGTTATTGGCCTACTCAGGATTTCTGCTTCTTCCAGATTCAGTTTTGGTAGATTATACATTTCCAGAAATGTGTCCATTTCACCCAGGCTGTCATATTTTTTGTCATATAGTTGTTTGTAGTAATTTCTTACAATCCTTTCTATTTCTGAAGTATCATTTGGAATTTCTCCTCTGTTGTTTCTGATTCTGTTTATTTGGGTCCTTTTTTTCTTTTTCTTGGTGAGTCTGGATAAAGGTTTGTCAATTTTGTTTATTTTTTTCAAAGAACCAGCTCCTGGACTTGTTGATTCTTCGAATTGTAGTTTGAGTCTCTAAGTTGTTTAGTTCTGCTCTGATCTTCATGATTTCCTTCCTTCTACTTGCTCTGGGCTTTATTTGTTGTTGCTCCTCTAATTCCTGTAGCTTTATGGTTGTTCATGTAAACGTCTTGTGACCTTTTTAGGTAGGCCTGTATTGCTATAAATTTCCCTATGAGGACTGCCTTTGCTGTGTCCCATAGGTTTTGAATTATTGTGCATTCATTGTCATTTGTTTCCAGAAACTTCTGATTTCATCTTTGAACTCATTGTTAACCCATTCATTATTTAAAAGCATGTTATTCAGTCTCCATGTGTTAGCATGTTTTTGTTTTTTTCCCTTTAGGTTGGATTTTAGATTCAAGCAATTGTAATCTGGAAAGATGCTTGGTATGATTTCAATTTTCCTGTATTTGTGGAGGCTTGTCTTGTGACCCACCATGTGGTCTATCTTAGAGAATGTTCTATGTGCATTTGAAAAGAATGTGTATTTTGCTTATTTGGGGCAAAAGATTCTGTATATATCAATTAGGTCCATTTCCTCTAGAGAGATGTTCAATGCCACAATATCCTTAGTGATTTTTTGTTTGGAAGATCTGTCCATTGTTGATAGTGGGGTATTAAAATCCCCTAGTATTAGTGTGTTGCTGTGTATACCTTTCTTGAAGTCCTCCAAGATTTTCCTTGTATATTTTGGAGCTCCTACATTGGGTGCATATATGTTTACCAGGGTTATTTCTTCTTGATGGATTGTTCCCTTAAGTATTATGAAATGTCCTTCTTTATCTCTTTTTATGGCCTTCATCATAAAATCTATTTTTTCTGAAATAAGTAATCCTGCTCCAGCCTTTTTTTCATGTGCATTTGCTTGATGTATATTTTTCCATCCCTTCACTCTCAATCTGTGTCGAACTTTTGTTCTGAGGTGGGTCTCTTGAAGACAGCATGTATGTGGGTCATGTTTTCTTATCCATTCAGCTACCCTATGACTTTTGATTGGTGCATTTAATCCATTTACATTTAAGGTTATTATTGATTAATATCTATTTATTACCATTTTTCCACTTTGTACCTGGGTTCCTCTTTATCTCTCTCTGTTTCTTCATTTTTTATTTATTTTTTTTCGTTTAAAGCAGACCCTTTATCATTTCTTACAATGCTGGTTTGGTAGACATGTATTCTTTTAGTCTTCTTTTGTCTGGGAAACTGCTTATTTCTCCTTCCATTTTGAACGAGAGCCTTGCTGGGTAGAGTATTCTTGGTTGCAGGGCTTTGTTTCCCATTACTTGGAACATTTTTTGCCATTCCCTTCTGGCTTTTATTTTTTCTGTTGAATAATCATTTGATATCCTGATTGGAGCCTGCTTATATGTTAGTTGGTGTTTCTCTCTTGATGGTTTTAGGGCTCTCTCTTTGTTTCTTATATTTGCCATTTTAATTATAATGTGTCTTGGAGTGGGTCTTTTTTGTTGATCTTTATTGTGAACCCCTGTACATCCTGAACTTGAGTAACATTTTCAATCATCATGTTAGGGAAAATTTTATCAGTACTTTTTTGAACAGATTTTCCATTCTTTGTTTTCTTCTCCTTCTGGTATCCCTGTAATACCGATGTTATTTTAGTTAATGTTATCCTGCAACTCTCTTAAAACCTCTTAATTCTTGTTCAGCCTTTTATCATTCTCTTATACTGTCTTGGAATTTTTGTCTCCGTTGTCCTCCAAATTGCTGATCCGGTCCTCTGCTTCCTCTAGCCTACTGTTGATTCCTTCTACTATATTCTTCAATTCAGACATTGTGTTCTTCATTTCCTCCTGGTTTTTACTGATAATTTCTAAGTCCTTTTTAATGCTGGTGTAGCTCTCAGTAAGTTCCTCATAGCTCCCCTGGAGTTCTTTGTAGATTCCCTGGAGTTGTTTATACTTTTCTTTGAGCTGGCTGAGTTCATTGAGCTTCTCTATCATCATTCTTTGAATTCCATATCTGATAGTTTGTTTACCACTGTTTCATTTATTGATCTTCTGATGATTCTTCCTTTTCTTTTGGTGATGGACTGATTCCTTTTTTCCCCATTTTGGGTGTCTGTTGGTGCTGGTTTTTATCTTGGATTAATCTGCTTTGCTTCCCTGCCTTTTTGGAGCACCCTGCTGTGTTAGGAGATTTGTGGAGTTCAGTGTTGCAGGCTCCTAGATATCCTCCACTTGTTCCTCTTGAGGTGGCCTTTATGGCATTTGGGCTGTCTGGTCTTATTTTGGATTGGTTGTATGTGTTGCTCCTTTCCTTCCAATTGGCTGATTTAGAAATACTCCTTCTATCCTGTCTCATATACTGTTTTAGAGCTGCTTCTAAAACAGAACCGACAGTCCAGGTAAAATAACCAGGCCTTCAGACATATCTCTCTCCTTTAATCCCCCTTTCAACTGCCTATGAACCTAGCTAAATACCCATACCCTCCAAGGTAATCCTCACTTTTAATCACACCCTCAGCTGCAACCGAGCCCATCTTAATAGGGATGTAGATATGATAAGAATGTTGTATGAGGGGAAAAAATGATTAAGTTGACCAAAGTGTAGATAATTTTGAAGGGTGAAAAGGAGTAGTATAGTAAGTGGGGATATGAGAGAGAGAAAGAAAGCCAACTTACCTATTCTATAGAAATAAGGAGGGGGTGAATCAGAAAGCCTCAAGTGCAAGTGAACAGTGTAAGTCTGTATATATAGTTGCCGCATCTACCTCTCTGTCCACCCTTAATGATCCCTGATTGGCCCGGGTGGAGCCAGGACCTGTGTGCTTTTAGCAGAAAAAAAGAATGTGTAGTCCCTAGTAGCGCACCCACAAAAGAAAGAAAGAAAGAAAAAAAGAAAGAAAGAAAGAAAGAAAGAAAGAAAGAAAGAAAGAAAGAAAGAAAGAAAGAAAGAAAGAAAGAAAGAAAGAGAAAGAAAGGGTTTAAGTGGCTAGGGAGGGGAGAAATACTCAGATTGAGGACTGGGACTGAGTTGTAGCAGGAGAGTAAGTAGACTTTTAAACAAGAGTAGGAGGAGGGTCTTGGGTATTTAGGTGGATTGAGATAAGGGAGGAGTGAAAATATGTGAGTTGGGTTACATATGCACTAATTGCACTAACTGTGAGGGTTGGAAGTAACTTTTGAAAAGGATATGTTAGGAATTAATAGTTTATGTAGCTCTCAGTGTAACTCAGGTGCTTGAGATTAGCAGCTATCCATTTCCTAAGTCTGTCTCTTATTCTTGATCAAGTCTCTGTAGTCTACATTCAATCTCTGTGGTCTTGGAGTGGCAGGGCCTATGGCTGTCACTGTCAGGGCTGATTCTGAGTGCCAGCCCCCAGTAGGCTGAGCCTCCAGTTGCCTAGCTGGGTTTCTGTGCTGGTGGTGTTTTGGGGCCCTCCCCTCTCTCACTGGTTCTGTGTGAAGACCTGAAGGGTGCTTCTGTGGTGTCTATGGCTGCTCCTCCTCCTCCAGGTCCTGGAGGAGGTTCCTGCCTGCAATGGGCAACTGGCTTCAACTCATGGTGGCTCCTGTGATGTCTGGCCCTACCACCGCAGCTTCTGGAGGATGTATCCATTGTCTGCAAACAGCACCTGGCTCCCCCAGGTCCCTGCAGATCACCTGCTGGGCAAGGCTAACCCTCCAAGCAGACCAGCAATTTGAGGAGTTTTTCATAGCTATTTTTGAGATGAGTGCCTGGCTCCCCAGAAGGTCCGCAATGCAGTCTGCTGGCTAACACTGCTCCTTCCCCTCCAACTCCTCGAGGAGGCCTTTGTTGCCTGCAATGGGCATGCCAGTTGCACCAGCTGTAAGTTCCTGGTGCACAGTTTAAAGTTTTTGTGGTAGTCTGTGCACAGGTGTGGGTGCACACACACAGCAGCTCTGAGCTGCCCTCTCCCTGGTTGGTGCAGTGGTACAATTTTTGGCCCTCTTGCCACGCTGGCAGGTGCACTTATCAGCTCCCCTCCTTCTGCTCCTTGAGGATCTCTCCTCCTCTGCCTCTGGCCCAGTGAGGAGCTTCCTCTCTTTCAGTCTCCAGAGCAAGACTCTCACATAGTCCCTCCCCTGAAGGAGTGAAATTCCTCATTCCCTCTGGAGTTTACACTCACTGTCCACACTTCACTGCTCAGGTTTCTAGTCACCAGGGAGCCTGAAGCTGTCTTCAGTTAGGGTCGCCCCTCTGGGCAGAGCTGCCACTGCCCAGAGCTGACCTCAGCCTGCCAACCAGTTTGGACTGTCTTACCTGCTGTCCTGAAGGTCTCTGCAGTCTCTGGGCTGTGCACCCCTGAGTTCAGATGCTTACCTCTTCAATTCTTAGGGACCTGCATACATCTCATACTCCCTACCCTATCCTCCAGCTGCCCTGGCACTTGAGAATGCCATCAGCACTGCTCTCTACTCTGTCACCATCTTTCCTGATAAGATATCTTTTAATGAGACTGAGGACTCATTTGGCATCCTTTCCAATAAACAAAATCTCCAGGTGGCAGTCAATGATCTTTAAAATTTCTGTTTTTTGAGAGCTCACTGTGAAAGGAATTGGTTACCTAGTTGGTATTTTCTTGAAGATGTCCCCTTTCTTGTAGATGCCAGGTGATAAGTTCCTCATCAATCAATTATTATTTTTAAAAGATTTTATTTTAATAATAGCAGAAAGAAAGAAGGAACTCCTACCCTTTGCAATAACATGGATGGAACTGGTGAGTATGATACTTGGTGAAATAAGTCAGTCAGTGAAAGACAGATACCACATGATCTCACCCATTACAGGACAATAATGAACAAAACAACAAGCAAAACAGAACCAGATATATGCCTCCTCCTCACACCTCCCTTTTTACCCCTCCCCACCTCCCTTCTGCCCACTGAAGTTCTATTCATTGTATTCATGTATCCTGTCCTTCCTCCTCTTTGGCCACTGTCAATCTATTCCTTGTTTCAAAGCCTCTGGTTCTAATTTTCTCATTTGTTTGTTTTGTCCATTAGGTCCAACTTATAAGTGAGATCATATGGCATTTGTCTTTTGCCCCCTGGCTTATTTCACTTAGCATAATACTCTCCAGTTCCATTTATTCTGTCATGAGCATACTTCAACATAATGCAGGTCATATATGAGAAACCCAATCCAACATACTTAATGAGCAAAAACTAAAAGCTTTCTCTCTAAGATCAGGAACAAGAAAAGGGTATCCACTTTCACTACTTTTATTTAATATAGTATTGGAAGTTCTAGCCACTGTGATCCATCACGAAAAAGCAATAAAAGGCATCCAAATCGAAAAGGAGGAAGTAAAACTATCATTGTTTATGGAAAACTTAATAGTAAAAAAATCTATAGACTATATCTCAAAATTATTTGTTTAATTTACAACTATTGTTTACCCAAACAATATAACCTAGAAGGTTCTCCTTCATTACTTGTTTTATAATGTTTCCCATTCAATTTAACATAAAGAAGAAATCCTTCTAGGTGTTCCAAGGGCCTCTGAAACACTGCAAATTTATTCTTACATATATTGAAATCTTAACCCTTAAAACCTCATTTTCTAATAAAAACTGACAATGTAACTTCTAGCCAAGATGGAGGCATAGGGAGATATACTGCATGTTCAGATACACTGCATGTTCCTCCACAACTAAGAAGGAATACAATTACCTCAAAACTGGAGACAGCCAGAAAACTGAGCTGCATAGAAGTATAACAAACAAAGATATAAAGAAGAAAACTCATCCAGACAGGTAGGAGGGGTGGAGCTGGGCAAAGAGGACATGGTGAGGAGTTGGCTGCAATGGCAGCGGTGACAGCAGCTGTGACCAGCCAGCATAAATTACAGTAACACATTTTAAAAAGTAGGAAGAGACACCTGGGAAGAGCACCTAGCACCATACCAGACCACACAGCTCGAGGACCCACACCAGGGAAGATAAAGCCTTGTTGCTTCTGACTGTGAAAACCAGTGGGGATTGGAGTGGGGGAAGAAACTGCTGATCTCTCAGCATAGTCCATTTGTTTATAGAGCATGCACAGTTCTAGAATGTCTGAAAGCCCACCCACTCTGGGAATCACAACCAGGGCAACAGCTAGAGAGGTGCTGGTCCTATATGGAAGTGGAAGAAGTGGCTAGAAAATGGATGAGTGCTAAGCAAGCAACATTGTTCCCTCTCAGACTCTTACCCCACATACAGCACCAGAACAAGCCAAAACAGGTCACCATGTACTGACAAATACCTAAGGCTCTGCCCCTCATGACGTACACAGGCACCACAGCTCTACCTAAGACACAGAAGCAAACATGGGAGCCCATCAAGTTGATGAGACAGAGAAGTACCACCCAAAAGAGGGAACAGATCAAAGATCCAGCAGGAGAAGTAACAAAGAGTGAACTTAATAGACTCAGAGTTCAAAACACTGGTGATAAAGGTACTCAAAGACTTGACAGATATGCTTGAGTATGGCAAATGCAGAAGGTAGGCAGTGAAGGCTATGCTAAATGAAACAAAGGAAAATCCACATGAAACCAATGATGAAAGGAAAGAAACCAGGGTTCAAATCAATGATTTGGAATATAAGGTAGAATTTAACAGTCAACCAATAAAGAATAAAGAAACAAAAAGTGAAAAACGAAAGAGGAGAGGCTTAGGAACCTCTGGGACAACTTTAAACATGTCAACATCTGAATCATATGGGTGCCAGAAGGAGAAGAGCAAAAATTTGAAAATTCAGGTGAAAAAAATAATGAAGAAAAACTACCCCAATTTGGCAAAGGAAATAGACATACAAGTCCAGGAAGCAAGAAAGTCTCAAAAAAGCTAGAGCAAAGAGGACCACACCAAGACACATCATAGTTAAAATGCAAAAGGTTAAAGAGAGAATCTTAAAAGCAGAAAGAGAAAAGAAGAGAGTTACCTACAAAGGGGTTCCTATAAGTCTTTCAGCTGATTTCTCAAAAGAAACTTTGCAGATAAGAAGAGACTGGCAAGAAATACACAGTGTGATGAAAAGCAAGGACCTACAACTGAGATTATTCTATCCAGCAAAGCTATCATTAAGAATGGAAGGGCAGATAAAATACTTCCCAGACAACATAAAGATAAAAAACAGTTTATCATCACCAAGCCCTTAATATATGAAATGTTAAAAGTACTTATTTAAGAAAAAGGGGCTCAAAACTATGAATATTAAAATGACAACAGGAGGAAAAGATGGCAACAGAGTAGAGAGCAGTGCTAATGGTGTTCTCAAGTAACAGAGCAGCTAGAAGACAAGATAGGGAGCGTGAGATGTCTTCAGGACCCTAAGAATTGGAGCGGTCAGCATCTAGACACAGGGGAGCACAGCCCAGAGGCAGAGGAGACCAGCAGGACAGTAGGTGAGGCATTCCTGACCGACCGGCCTGCGTGCCGAGGTCAGCTCTGGGCAGTGGCAGCTCTGCCCAGAGGGGCGCATTTGATTGAGGCCATCTCCGGGCTCCCTGGCAACTAAAAGTCTCAACAATGAAGTGCGGGCAGCAAGGGCAAACGCCATAGGGAACACGAAATTGAACTCCTGCAGGGGAGGGACTGTGTGAGAGACTCGCTTCGGCAACAGGGAGAGGAAGCTCCTGATGGGGCTACATGCGGAGGAGAAGGGTCCTGCGGGAAGCCGGAGCGGGGGAGCAGGGGAGTGGGAAGTGCATCAGCCGGGGCAGTGAGAGGGCCGAAAACGGTGCTCCTGGGCCACCGGGGAAACAGCAGCTAGAAGGCCCTGCGAGGGGGGAGGCCCAGCCTTGCGCAACCACACAGGTCCCCAGGCTCTGAGGAAACTCCAAACCGTGAGCCAGGAACTAGTACCAGGGGTAACTGACCCGCCATTGCCGGAGACAAAGGCCACACTGCCCACGCCTGGGAGGGGCTCATTACAGAGGCCGCTTAAAGGACTCCTCGGAGAGCTGGTTGTCTTGGAGGAGACCCCGGACAGTGTTGACTGACAGGGGCGGCCTCCTCCCGGAATTGCAGGGGTGGGGCCAGTCTTCACAGGGACCAGCAAATTTGCGGGCTGCCCTGCAGGAGTGCTGGGTGCTTGTCAGGGGCAGGAACCTTCTCCAGGAGTGGGAGGGGGCACCCTGTGGGCTCCAGAATACCGGCAGCCCTAAAACCCAGCCAGGCTGCGGAAGGCCCAGCCTACCTGGGGGCGGACACTCAGAATCAGCCCTAAATGTGACAATCAGACTATAGACTGCAAAGTCCTGACCAAGAAAAAGACGCAGCCTCAGGAAAGGGATTGCTGCTAATCTCAAGCACCTGAGTTATACCGAGAGCAATATGAACTATTAATCCCCAACATATCCTTTGCAAAAGTTACTTCTCACATATTCTTAATCCCCCCAATACCTCAATCCACCTAAATACCCAAGACCCTCCCCCTATTCTTGAATTAAAGTCTACTCACTCTGTGGCTACAGCGCATTCCCAGTCCTCAATCTCAGTATTCCTCACTTACCCAGCCACCTTTCTTTATTTTTTTTCCTTCCTCTTTCTTTCTTTTCTTTTTTTTTCTTTTTTCTTTTCCTTTTTTTCCTGGTAAAGCCCACAGGTTCTGGCTCCATCCGGACCAATCAGAAATCATAAAGGATGAACAGACACCTAAACCCTTTCTTTATTAATATTGATTTCTCTTTGTCTTGTGAATTTCTCACCCCTTTTTCTTTTTCTTTCTTTTTTCTTTCTTTTCTCCCTGATAAAGCCCACTGGTCCTGGATGCACCTGGACAAAACAGAGACCATAAAGGGTGAACAGACACCTAAAACCTTTCTTTATTAATATTGATTTCTCTTCGTCTTGTGACTTTTTCCTTTTTTTCTTTTCCTTTTTCTTTTTTTTTTCTCTTCTAAAAGCCCTGAGATCCAGGCTCCATATGGACCAGTCAGGGATTATTAAGGGTGAACAGCCATCTAAAACCATTCTTCTTATTATTATTGCCCTGTTTATTTCTTTTCTCCTTTTGTATTTTTTCTTTTTTGGGGGGTTTGGTTTTATTTGGTTTTCTATATTTTTGTTTTTGTTTTTGTTTGTGTGTTTGTTTCTGTTTTAGTTTTTGTTTTTTCAGCTAAAAGGCAGCAGGCCCAGAATACAACCAGACAGCCCAAATAAAGGACACATCAAAAACAGCAAGTGGAGAAAATCTGGAAGACGGCAACACTGAACTCCACAAATCTCCTATCACAGAAGGGTGCTCAACTAAGGCAAGGAAGCAAAGCTGGTTAACCCAAGGAAAGAACAAAATAAATTAATAAATAAAAAGCAAGCAAGAACAGACACCCAAAATGGGGGAAAAAAGAATTAGTCCATCACCAAAAGGAAAGGAAGAATCCCCAGAAAGAACACAAAATGAAACAGAGACACCTGGAATATCAGCTAAGTAATTCAAAAGAATGATGATAGATGAGCGCACTGAGCTCAGCCACATAAAAGAAAACTATAAACAACTCCAGGAGAACTACAAAGAACTCCAGGGAAATTACAAAGAACTCCAGGGAAGTTACAAGGAACTAACTGAGAACTACAAAAACATGAAAAAGGACATGGAAACTATCAATAAGTGCCAGGAGGAAATGAAGAATACAATTTCTGAATTGAAGAATACAATAGAAGGAATCAACAGTAAGCTAGAGGAAGCAGAGGACCGGATCAACAAGTTGGAGGATAATGTAGACAAATACTCCAAGACAGTACAAGAGAATTAAAAAAGGCTGAATAAGACTGAAGGGGGTTAAGAGAGCTGCAGGACAACATGAAATGTAACAACATCCGTATCATAGGGATACCAGAAGGAGAAGAGAAACAAGGAAGGGAAAACCTGTTCAAAAAAGTCATGATAGAAAATTTCCCTAACATGATGAGTGAAAATATTAATCCAGTTCAGGAAGCACAGAGGGTCCCAATGAGGATCAACCAAAACAGACCAACACCAAGGCACATTATTATTAAAATGGCTAATTTCAAAGACAAAGAGAGAATCCTAAAAGCATCAAGAGAGAAGAGACAAATAACATACAAAGGGGCTCCAATAAGGCTATCAAATGATTATTCAACAGAAACAATTCAAGCCAGAAGGGAATGGCAAAAAGTACTTCAAGTAATGGTACACAAAGGCCTGCAACCAAGAATACTCTACCCAGCAAGGCTCTCATTCAAGATAGAAGGAGAAATAAGGAGCTTCCCAGACAAAAAAAGACTAAATGAATACATATCTACCAAAGCAGCAATGCACGAAATGCTAAAGGGTCTGCTATAAAAATAAGTAAACAAATAAAATGAAGAAACAGAGAAAGCCAAAGAGGAATACAGACACAAAGGGAGAAAATGGCAATGAATAAGTATCAATCAATAATAACCTTAACTGTAAATGGATTACATGCACCAATCAAAAGAAATAGGGTAGCCGAATGGATAAGACCACATGACCCACACGTACACTGTCTTCAAGAGACCCACCTGAGAACAAAATGTCGACACAGATAGAGAGTGAAAGGATGTAAAACTATATATCAAGCAAATGGACACACAAAAAAAGCTGGAGTAGCAATGCTGATTTCGGATAAAATAGACTATACCATGAAGGACATAAAAAGGGACAAAGATGGACATTTCATAATACTTAAGGGAACAATCCATCAAGAAGAAATAACTCTGATAAACATATTTGCACCCAACATAGGACCTCCGCAATTTATAAGGAACATCTTGGAAGACTTCGAGAAAGACATAGACAGCAACACACTAATACTAGGGGATTTTAATACCTCACTATCAACAATGGACAGATCTTCCAAACAAAAAATCCCCAGAGATGTTGTGGCATGGAACAACACTCTAGAGGAAAAGGACCTAACCGATGTATACAGAGTCTTTTACCCCAAAGAAGCAAAATACACATTCTTTTCAAATGCACATGGATCATTCTCCAAGATCGACCACATGGTATGTCGCAACACAAGCCTCCACACATACAGGAAAATTGAAATCATACAAAGTATCTTTTCAGATCACAATGGCTTGAAACTAGAAACCAAATTCAAGGGAAAAACCCAAGAATTCTCTAACTCCTGGAGACTGAATAACATGCTTTTAAGCAATGAAGGGGTCAATAATGAGATCAAAGATGAAATCAAACAGTTCCTGGAAACAAATGACAATGAACACACAACAGCCCAAAACCTATGGGATACAGCAAAGGTAGTTCTCAGGGGGAAATTTATAGCAATCCAGGCCTTCCAAAAAAGGTTACAAGAAGTTTATAAAAACGACCTAACCACAAAGCTGCAAGAACTAGAGGAGCAACAACAAACAAAGCCCAGAGCAAGTAGAAGGAAGGAAATCATCAAGATCAGAGCAGAACTAAATAACTCAGATTCAAACTACAATTCAAAGAATCAACAGGTCCAGGAGCTGGTTCTTTGAAAAAATAAACAAAATTGACAAGCCCTTATCCAGACTCATCAAGAAAAAGAGAGAGAGGACCCAAATAAACAGAATCAGAACTGAAAGAGGGGAAATCACAACTGATACCTCAGAAATGCAAAAGATTGTAAGAAATTACTACAAACAACTATATGACAAAAAAATATGGCAACCTGGATGAAATGGACACATTTCTGGAAAGGTATAGTCTACCAAAACTGAACCCAGAAGAAGCAGAAAGCCTGAATAGGCCAATAACAACTAGTGAAATTAAAGAAGTAATCCAAAATCTCCCAAAGCACAAAAGCCCTGGACCAGATGGCTACACAGGTGAATTTTACCAAACATTTAAAGAAGAACTAACTCCTATCCTCCTCAAATTATACCAAAAAAATTCAGGAAGAGGGAAGACTCCCAAACTCTTTCTATGAGGCCAATATTATTCTAATCCCAAAACCAGGGCAAGATACAACTAAGAAAAAGCTACCGGCCAATATCTCTGATGAACATAGATGCTAAAATTCTCAACAAAATATTGGCCAATCGGATTCAGCAGTATATTACAAAGATCATACACCATGATCAAGTGGGCTTCATCCCAGGGATGCAAGGATAGCACAACATTCGTAAATCAATAAATGTAATACACCACATCAACAAATTGAAAGATAGACACCATGTGATCATATCATTAGATGCTGAAAAAGCATTTGATAAAGTGTAGCAACCATTTATGATAAAAACCCTCAGCAAAATGGGAATAGAGGGTGAATACCTCAACATCATAAAGGCCATCTATGAGAAACCTGAAGCCAACATCATACTTAATGCACAAAAACTGAAAGCTTTCCCCCTAAGATCAGGAATGAGACAAGGCTGTCCACTTTCTCCACTTCTATTCAACATTGTCTTGGAAGTTCTAGCTATAGCCATCAGAGAAGAAAAAGGAATCAAAGGTATCCAAATTGGAAAGGATAAAGTCAAACTGTCATTATTTGCAGATGATATGATAGTGTACATACAAAACCCAATGGCTCCACCAAAAACTTACTCAACCTAATAAGCAAATTTAGCAAAATAGCTGGGTATAAAGTCAATATCCAGAAATCAAAAGCATTTTTTGTATACCAATAATGAAACAACAGAAATAGATGCCAAAAAACAAATCCCATTTACCATAGGAACAAGAAAAATAAAGTACCTAGGAATCAACTTAACTAAGGAGGTAAAAGACCTGTACTCAGAAAATTACAGAACAATGAAGAAGGAAATCAAGGAAGACACAAATTAATGGAAGCATATACCATGTTCACGGATGGGAAGAATCAACATCATTAAAATGTCCATACTACCCAAAGCAATCTACAGATTCAATGCAATCCTAAATAAAATACCAATGACATACTTCACAGAAATAGAAAAAATACTTCAAAAATTTATATGGAGCCAAAAATGCCCACAAATAGCCACAGCAATCTTGAGAAAGAAGAACAAGGTAGGAGGAATCACAATACTGGACTTCAAACAATACTGCAAGGCTACTGTCATCAAAACAGCCTGGTACTGGCATAAGAATAGACATATAGGTCAATGGAACAGAATAGAGAGCCCAGAAATTAACCCAGGGCTCTATGGTCAACTAGTATTTGACAAAGGAGGAAGGAACATCCAATGGAGTAAAAACAGTCTCTTCAACAAATGGTGTTGGGAGAACTGGACAGCAACATGCAAAAAGATAAAACTAGACCACCAACTTACTGCATGCACCAGGATAATCTCTAGATGGATAAAGCATTTAAACATAAGCAGTGCCACCATAAAGGTCCTGTGGAAAAATATAGACAGTCAACTTTTGGATATCCTACGGAAAAATATGTTTACTGATACTTCACCAAGAGCAAAGGAAATAAAAGAACAAATCAACAAATGGGACTATATCAAATTGAAAAGTTTCTGTTCAGCTAAAGAAAATATGAGCAAAATTCAAAGGGAACCAACTGTATGGGAAAACATAATTGCCAATGACACCTCAGACAAGGGTCTGATCTCCAAAATATATAAAGAACTAATGCAACTCAACACCAGGGAGACAGACAGCCCAATTAACAAATGGGCAAAGGACCTGAACAGACAACTCACTGAGGTAGATATACAAAGGTCCCAGAGGCATATGAAACAATGCTCAACATCACTAGTCATCAGGGAGATGCAAATTAAAACCACAATAAGATACCATGTCACACCTGTCAGAATTGCAATCATCAGCAAATCAACAAATAACAAGTGTTCGTGAGGATGCGGGGCAAAGGGAACCCTCATACACTGTTGGTGGTAATGCAGGCTGGTACAGCCACTGTGGAAAACAGTATGGGGTTTCCTTAAAAAACTAAAAGTGAAACTGCCTTTTGATTCAGCAATTCCACTACATGGACTATACCCAAAGAATCCGGAAACACCAATTCAGAAGAACCTATGTACACCTATGTTCATAGCAGCACTATTTACAATAGCCAAGTGCTGGAAACAGCCTAAGTGCCTATCAGTGGATGATTGGATCAAAAATCTTTGGTACATTTATATAATGGAATTCTATATAGCAGAAAGAAAGAAGGAACTTGTACCCTTTGCAACAACATGGATGGAAGTGGAGAGTATTATGCTTAGTGAAATTAGCCAGTCAGTGAAAGACAAATATCATATGATCTCACCAATTACGGAACAATAATGAGCAAAACTAAGAACAAGCAAAATAGAACCAAATATATGAATACAATGAATAGGCCTTCAGTGGTCAGGGAGAAAGTGGTTGGTGGGAGGAGGGAGGCAGAGGCAATAAAGGGGAGCAGCTTAGACAAGAACCTAGTATAAAGGAACCATGGACATGGACAACAGGTGGGATTGACTTTGGGGGGAATGTGTTGGTGGGGAGGGGGACAGAGGGGAGCAAAAAGGGGATGGATGTAATACAACAACAATAAAGTTTAAAAAATAAAATAAAATGACAACAGAGCCCTGGCTGATAGCACAGTGGATAACGTGCCGGCCTGAGAACCCAAAGGTCGCTGATTTGATTCCTCAGCCAGGGCCGGTCTCCAGTCAGGTTCGTGACTGGAAGCAGGTGAAAGGCAATCACACATTGATGTTTCTCTCCCTCTCTCCTTTCCTCTCTCTCTGGAAATATAAATAAAATCTTAAAATAAATAAATAAAATGACAACAAACTCACAACCAGCAACAACTGAACATAAAAATATAAAAACAAACTAAGCAAACAGTCAGAATAGGAATAGAATCATAGGTGTGGGGATCATTTGGAGAGTTATCAGCTGGAAGGGAGAAGGGGAAGATATGGGGAAATGGGACGGGGATTAAGGAGCATAATTGGTAGGTACGAAGTAGACAGGGTAAAGTTAAGAATAATATAGGAAAAGTGAATCCAAAGAACTTATATGCATAACCAATGGACATGAACTAAGGGGGTGGGATTGTTAGAAGGAAGGCGGGTACTGGGCAGAAGAGAGCAAAGGGAAAAGAAGTTGGTACAACTGTGACAGCATAATCACTGAAGTATACTAAACAAAATAACAATGTAAGAAGTTAGTATTTTCAGTTTGGACATTTTATAAATTCTAGAAATGTTTTTCATAGCCATCAAAATCAATTATTAACTTGGATTATTTTTGTAACACTGGGTAAATATCTATAGGCTGTCCTGAAAGTATCAAGCCAATGTCAATATAATTAAAAGAGTTTGTGTGGCCAATACTTTTGGGACAGACATCCTATATACACTTTAAAGATTTTATTTACTTATTTTTAGAAAGTGGAAAGAGTGAAAGAGAGAGATGGAGAGACACATCTATGTGCAAGAGATACATGGGTTAGTTGCCTTCCGCATACCCCTAACTGGGACCTGACCTGTAACTCAGGCATGTGCCGTTACTGGGAATTGAACCAGTTACCTTTTGTTTTATAGGCTGGCACTCTATTCACTGAGTTATACCAGCCAGGGTCTAATATCAATAACTCAAAACAACAAACTAGCTTTTATTTATTAAGTATAAATCTTAAATTATTTGAATTGCAAAGCATTTGGGTTAACTTCTATATTTCTGAGAATTTTAGAAACTGAATCTTTATAAGCACTTGCTTGTAAATTAGTTTTTATTAAGATTTTTTATTTATTATTTTCAGAGAGAGAGGGAGGGAGAGAGGCAAAGAGGGAGAGAGACAATCAATGTATGGTTGCTTTTCACCTGCCTCCAGCTACGGATATGGCCGGGGACCAGGCTTGCAACCTGAATATGTGCCCTGGCTGGGGAATCGAACCAGGGCTTAAATTAGTTTTAATAATATCATCTTGATATAGAAAATTATTTCTCATTTACACATATATAGATACACACAGCAGACACAAACAAAGACCAGTGGGATCAAAATTTTGTTTGGGAGGCATTTACAAATTTGTATTTGTTCTTAAGTCAAATTCCAAGTACCCTCCCTCCTTTTAAAATAAGGGCATTTTAAGTTATATTTTTAATCTGTATAATATCTTTTATATAAATATTTTTACTTATTGATTTTAGAGAGAGGGGAAGGGAGAGAGAGAGAAACTTTGATATGTTCCACTTATTTATGCATTCATTAGTTGGTTCTTGTATGTGTCCTGACTGAGGATCAAACCCACAACCTTGGCATGTTGGGATGAGACCAATCATTTTTAATACCTCAGAGACTTGGTTTTCACCTAAACAACATCACAAGTAATGTGTTTGAACATCACAGATCCATTTATTTAAATCTTTTTGAAGCTTTAAAAGACCAATTAAAATGCAGCTGTTTTCTTTTTCCTAATTGTGCACAAAAGATTAGTTTAGAAATATCAAAGGATCCTCATCTTGACCACCTTAGCATTAATAAGAGGCTTAGTGTCATAGTACTAGCTGAACTCAGAGGCATGATTTCCCATGCTAATCTTCAGATCTACATAGTCTGAACTTCTAGGGAAAACCAACTTTTTACATACACATCTCCTGACAAGCCAAATGTGGTGAATATCCCTACAGGGCTACTTTATGCCCCAAAGATCTTTTTTTTTTTTTTTTCTCAGGCAACCCCATAAAGATTCTTAATCACCTAAGAATATTAGAACATGGGCCAGCAAGAACTTATGTGACACTGCCCAAACAACTATGCTTTTAAGTCAT
The DNA here is from genome assembly GCA_004026585.1 of Noctilio leporinus. Lineage (NCBI taxonomy): Eukaryota > Metazoa > Chordata > Mammalia > Chiroptera > Noctilionidae > Noctilio > Noctilio leporinus. The sequence continues at coordinate 64,166 of PVIW01006504.1, forward strand.
GGGCTCCTTTCTCAAGATAAAGCTAACTATTCTATGGTGTTCTTCCCTTAGCAAGAAATGAATAACTCTTCCTGGGGCTTCAACAGACTTCTCCAGGATAGGTTGCATTACCACATAGGATACCTCACAAAGCCTATGTGCGCCACTCCAACTTGGGATCTGCAATAACTACAACCACTCCATTGGTTAATGCACAAAGTAGGCTTGTTCACGTGGTGCCTTGGTGTATTCCCAACAATTAGTATTGACAAAAACAGATTTTTATTTACGATATTTCCAACTTTGGCCAGACTGGGAAAACATCACTTTGGAGACCCAGCACTTTTCTTTGCTCCTCAAAAGGCTATAAGCCAAAACCAAGCCAAATAGTTCCCCATTCCTTATCCATCAGCTCTCTCCTTCAGGATCTGGGGTGTGTTGTCATCAGCTTCTGTATAATAGTCCAGAAAAGCATGTGCCATGCTTTTGGGACCATTGGGACATGGTGAAATCCAGGAAGGACACAAGTTCTAAGAGAGCTCTCTGCTTATGTCCCAAGTACCAAGAGCCTAGATAGAGTTTGGGACTGCAAGACAAGGTCCTTGGTGGCTTCAGAGTCACCTGAAGCAATCACGATCAAAGCAGCAGCAGGCCTGCTTTCCTACTAGCCCGGGCCACATGGCCAAATCCTGACTATAAACTACATAGCTGCTCCCTTCCTGACCACAGACCAGCTTCACTACAAACTGCATAGCTGTTACTTTACTATAAGCAGCGTGGCTGAATCTCCTTCCAGCTCATGTCCCTTTCCCATGGCTAATTCTCGTCTTTTCTTCTACACTCACTCCACCTGCATGGCCTTCTCCCATGGCAGATCAGCTCTCTTACAAAGCTGCCTAGCTGCTACATTATACTCTCTTTCTATACACCAGACCTCTTAGCTGACTCATATCTGCTACACCTTTTTCAGACTGAATGGCTCTTCTCCTTTTATGGTATGTGAAGGAATAAAATAACAATGAGGAGTTCTGTGGTCTCATGCTCTGGTGCAACAGTTTTTCCCTGAGGGGTCTGGGAAAGTAGACCACTTTGACATTTCAAAGATATATTATCTTAGGTTTTAAAATATGGACAGGCTCACTTAAGTTAAAGATTTACCTTTGTCGAGAGATCTGCAGGTCTAGGATGTGACTGCCCTCCAAGACCTACTTTTAGTCAGTAATTTTTATGTTTAGACATCTTATGTGGTTACATTGGGTCTCTAAGTTTTAAGGCCTCCCCTGAACTTTCCAGGTTCAGTAAGTCAGCCTTTTTTCATCCACTCAAGCAAAGAGTAAGAGTTCTTATTCTTACCAAAGTCAGCTTTTCTGACTTTGGTCTACATTATCTGTTCAAGAGTGAAAAGTAAAATTTTATGTTGTCCTTTTCTTTCCAAATGTAGACTTCTGTGAATCTGGTTTAGGGATACACATTAGTTAATGGGTTTCTTTCTTTCTTTCTTTCTTTCTTTCTTCTTTTTTCCTTATGATTCTTTTCTTTCCTAAAGACAGCAATTAACTTTTTGTTTATCACATTTTGTGTCCTATAGACAGTTTCTCACTGTTATAGGCATAGTGCTTTTAAAGCAACAATTCCCAAAGTGTGGTTCTTGGGCAAGCAGAAGCAGTATCAGCAGCCAAGAATTTGTTAGATGTGCAAATTCTCAGGTTCCACTTTTGCCCTGCTAAATCAGAAGCTCTGGGGTAGGGCCCCATAATATTCATGTTAATCTTGTAACTTGTGGTAGGCAGCTTTTAGAATGGTCCCCATAACCTCCATCCCCTGGTATTTATGCCTTTGTTAATCCTTGTCCTCTGAGTATGGTCTGGACTTCATGTCTAGCTGATAATGGCAATTCTAAAGTAGAAGGGATAAAATGTCACTGCTAAAATCTAGTGTATAAAGTCTATGAAGACCGTGGCTTCCACCTTGGTTACTCCCTGGCTTTCTGGACCTTAGATCACTGGCTATAATTGTTATCAGAGAGACCCTGGTTCTTCTTGCCAATGAAGAAATAATTATAGGTCAGCGAGCTTAACTAATAAGCTCCTTATAGGGGGGAGCCAAAATAAGTGTGGCTAAAGGCTGTTGGTAAGCTTGCCCTAGTGTGGCCAGAGACTGAGGGCCAGAGCACCAAGAGTGCCAAGAGAATGAGTCCTTTATTCTGAAGACTTATATAGTAGGTAGGATGGGGGTGAAGAAGTTACATATTGATTGACAATTAAAGGTGATGCTAGCTTTCTAGGACTGGTGCATGGGTACCTAAAGGTGTTAATGGGCTTCCTTTAGGCACTAGGGCCCTTTCCTGCCTTTCAAGTCTTGGGATGTAAACACAGGTTCACAGGCTTTCCTTCCCAGATAGTGGAAAGGAGGTAGAATTCCAAAAACTTTTCTCTTGCTGTAAATAACATAGTGACTTTTGTAATATTGAAACACCTGGCAATATTATGGGACCAGGCCCAAGACTGCTGAGTTAGGGCCTGCTTCCAGCCTCCTGTAACACTGTGACATAAGGACACTCAACTTTCTTAGAGACTTCCATGACAAGAATCACAACTTGCAGAAACCGCATGAGGGAGCTTGGAAGTTCTCCCACCACCCACTCCAGTCAAGACTTCAGCCCTGGCTGGTATGGCTCAGTAAATTAAGTGCTGGCCTGTGAACCCAGTGGGTGGAGGTTCAGTTCCCAGTCAAGGTACATGCCTGGATTGCAGGCCAGAGGCAACCACATATTGATGTTTCTTACCCTCTCCTTCTCCCTCCCTTTTCTTCTAAAAAATGAATAGATAAAATCTTAAAAAAAAAAAAAAAAAAAACAAAAAACCTCACTGAGACTGCAGCTTTGGCCAACAGTTTAAATGTAACTAAGAACCACTACTTTCATTTCAGGAACAGTCACAATTAAATCACACTTTTTCATTCTTCCCATTGCCTTTCAGTAAGGATCAGATAAGGTGTTTATTTCACCTACCTCTTAGGTTGGAGCCTAACCTTTCCTAAATCTGATAGGGCATGCATAATTTGCCACATTGAGGGTCTGCCCTTTCTTTATTTTTCTTCCTCTTGCTTTCAAGACTGACTCATTTTTGTTCTTAGATAGTCCATTATGTTTTGCCTTAGGGGTATCCTGTGAAAAGATATAAATTAATAACTCTAGTCTGCTAAAATCATCTATTGAAGCAAGTCTTTTATCATTCTTTCTTTCTGAAATTGATAACTTCCATCTAAGAAGACATTTCCTATCAGAATGTCCACAACCCAGGCTGCCTTTGGTAAATGTCTAGTACATAGGTCTTACTTCTGCTGCACCTTTCCTTAGTTTCCTTGAGCTTACCAAGCACATTTCTTTGCTTTTTAAATTTTTTTTTCTTAAAGCACATTTCTTTGGACCTGAATAAAATGTGCATCTCAATGTATAGTGCCTGCATAACCTGTAAATCCTACAATAGAACTTTGATAAGTTTAGGTTGATGAAATTGATTGGCAAATCTGACCTAGTTGCTAAGGTTGTGGTCCTCAGCCCTGTCTACATATTAGAATTACCCTACCCAGACTGTTAAAGTCACACTCAGTTTATTCTAACAGTTTTATGGGCAATCTCTCAACTGTTCTTACTGTGGGTAGTCTTTGCTTAGCACCCCCACAGTAGTTTCTTTGATCTTACTATTATTGGAGAAACCCTGGTTCTTCTCACCAATGCAGTAGAGAATTACAGATCAACAAGACTTTTAGCATGAATGCAGATTTGTTAATGAATGGGAGAGCAAAAGCAAGGGTGGCCATTGGTCCAGCAGCCAGAGAGCCAAGAGAGTGAGACCTTTGTTTTGAGAACTTATATAGTTGATGGGACAGGGGTGAATAAGTTACATATTGATTGATGGACAAAGGTAATGTCAGCTTTTCTTGGGGGGACTTTTCTTTGGGACTACCCAAACTTATGTATGTATAGGGGTCTCTTAGTCCAAATCCTTGTCTTGCTCCAAACTCCATTTGTTCATCTTGTTGTAAAACACATAAGTGAAGCAAGTCCATTAATTAAAGTTGGGGCAGTTACCCAAAGTTATTTATGGGCTCTTTCTGTAAGCATTAGGGACTCCCTCATAAAACAAATAGTGACCAGAAGTAGGCAATTAACCAAAGTTGTTTTATGGACTTCTTCTTGGGGTACTGTGGACCCTCTCCTCTTCCCCCTTCCAGGACTTGGGATGAAAGCACAGTTTCAAAGGTTTTCTTTCCCAGAGTGGAAAGGATGCATAGAGTTTCAAGGACTTTCTTCCTCCCATGCTAACATAGTGTTTCTTGTGATGCTGGAATATCTGGTAATATTATCAGACCAGGCTGAGGGGTGCTGAATAACCAGGTGAGGCATGTCTCCTTTGGCTTTTAGCCTTCTGTATTAAGTTCTTTATTAAATTCTAATGGTGAGGGTCCTGCCTTTGATTCCCTTCTAGCCATTCATTCTGCTATAATATTACCCCACCACCGAAGGTATTATTCCAGTCTGTCGTGGGACCTGTCTTCTCTTCAGTGAGATGCTATTATTTCCAGTCACTGTTTTTAATTCACCTTTTCAGTTTCCCCTTCAAGATCAATTGGTCTTTTTCTCCCTATCCTGGCCTTCATATTCTTTGTACTTCACATCAGTCTCATTTGGGCAGTTCCTTAAATTCCTATGAAAGTTTATCTCATTCATTAGCTGAATTAGCCAAACATCAGTCAAAGTTTTTCAGAGAAACAGAATCAATAAGATAGGTGTATATACATTAAAACATGTAATTTTTTTAAGTGGCTCATTTGATTGCTAGTAAAAGCTAGTATTGTTGATTGTAGGTCCTTTTCATCACTTTGAATACTTCTTGCCAGTTCCTTTTTGCCTGCAAAATTTCTTCTGAGAAATCAGCTGATAGTCTTATAGGAACCCCTTTATAGGTAACCTTCTTATTTCCTCTTGCTGATTTTAAGATCCTCTCTTTATCTTTAATTTTGGGTCTAGCTTGTTTGGGACCCTGTGCTTTCTGAACTTGTATGTCTATTTCATTCACCAAATTTGGGAAGTTTTTCTTATTATTTTTCACATAAGTTTTCAATTTCTTGCTCTTCCTCTTCTCCTTCTGGTACCCCTATAATTTAGATGGTAGCATGTTTAAAGTTATCCCAGAGGTTTCTAAGCCTCTTCTCATTTTTTTTTCAATTATTATTTCTTTATTCTATACTGGTTGATTGACTTTGTTTCTTCCTTATGTTCCAAATCATTGACTTGAACCCTGGTTTCCTTCCTTTCACCATTGGTTTTGTGTGGCTTTTCCTTTGTTTCACTTCTTTCCTTCTGCATTTGCTATACTCAAGCATATCTATCAAGTCTGTGAGCTTCTTTATCACCAGTGTTTTGAATTCTGCATCTGTTATGTTGGCTATCTTTTTGTTGCTTAGGTTTCCCACTGCAACCTTGATCTGTGTTCTCTTTTGGGACATACTTCTCTGTCTCCTCAACATGACAGGCTCCTATGTTTGCCTGTGTGTCTTAGGTAGAGCTGTCACACCTGTTATGTTGTAAGGGGCAGAGCCTTAGGTATTGGTGAGTATGGGGTGACCCATTTCACCATGTTGTGGTGTTGAATAGTGGGGGCATCTAAGAGGGAACAATAGCACTTGCCTTTTTCTCCAGGCATTTCTTCAATTTCATTTATGGGACTAGAACCCATCTAGTTATTGCCCTGGTCATGGTTCTGAGTGGGTAGGCCCGTGGACATTCTAGAATCATTGAGGACCTCTAAACAAATAAACTCTACTGATAGAGCAGAAGTTGTTTCCTCCATCCCAACCCCCACTGGTTTTTATAGTCAAAAACAATGAGTCTCTATTTTCCTTGGCGCTAGAACTGTGTGCTGCAACCTATCATCCCTGGGTCCACCCCTCCTACCTGTCTGGATGACTATTTCTTCTTTATATCTTTGTTTGTTGGACTTTCATGCAGCTTGATTTCCTGGAACTTCTTGTCTCCAGTTTTGAGGTAGCTGTATTCCTTCTTAGTTGAGAAAGGAGATTTAGTGTGTCTACCTACTGAGAAATGAACTAACAGTTTTATGGGAGTTCTTTTGTACATAACTAATTACTATTCTCTTGCTACTTTTACATTTTTATCCTTGTCCTTTTAATTTTTTATTTATTATTTGGAGAGAGAGAGACAGAGAGACAGAGACAGAGAGACAGAGAGGAGGGGAGGGGAGGGAAGGAGAGGGGATGGGAAGGGGGAGGGGATGGGAGGGGAGGAGATTTTCTTATTTATCCCCAGACAGGGGATCAAGCCCACAACCTTTGTGTATCAGGATGATGCTCTAACCAACTGAGCTACTTGGCCAGGGCTATATCTTTGTCTTTAATCTATGCAATTTTAATTATAATGTATCTTGTTGTGGGTCTTTTTGAAGTCATCTTGTTTGGGACTCTCCATGTTTCTTGTGCTTGTATGTCTATTTCTTTTACTGGATTAGGAAAGTTTTCAGCCATTATTTCTTCAAATAAGTTTTTAATACCTAGCTCGCTCTCACTCTCGCTCTCTCTCTCTCTCTCTCTCTCTCTCTCTTCATCTACTGGGGTAGCTATGATACAATGTTTTTACACCTAATGTTGTCTCAGAGATCTCTTAAACTTTCCTCAAATATTTTTAATTTTTTCTTTTTAGCATTTTCTGTTACATTGTCTACAAAATCACTAATTCAATCTTCTGCTTTATTTAAAATACTATTTATTTTTCTAATTTATTTTTCCTTTCAGTTATTGTATTCTTTGTTTCTGACTGGTTCTTTTGTATGGTTTCTATATCTCATTTTATGTTTGTTATCACTTAGTTGAAGTTCTCACTGAAACCATCTATTCTTTTCCTAATGCCATTGAACACTTTTTTATTGTTGTTATATTATATTCATCTCATTTCCCCCCTCTGCTCTCCCCTTCCCCACCCTCCTTACCCCCCACCACAGTCAATTCCACATGTTGTTTGTGTCCATGGTCATCGATGCTAGTTCCTTGACTAAACTGTTCTCCATCCTTGCCTCCCTTTCCCCCATTCCACCCTTCCACTTTACACACTGAAAGTGTGTTCCCTGTATTCATGTCTTTGGTTCTGTTTTGTTTGCTTATTTGTTTGTTCATTAGTCTCCTGTATCAAGTGAGAACATGTGGTATTTAATTTTTGCTGCCTGGCTTATCTCACTAAGAATGATTCTCTCCAGTTCCATCCATACTATCACAAATGGCAAAAGTCCTCTTTCTTTCTGCTGCACAGAACTCCATTGTGTAAATGTACAACCATTTTTTGTTCCATTCATCCATCGAAGGGCACTTAGGTTGTTTCCAGCACTTGGCTATTGTAAATAGTGCTGCTATAAACACAGGGTTGCATAGGTTCTTCTGAATTGGTGTTTTAGGATTCTTTGGGTTTAATCCTAGCAGTAGAATCACTGGGTCATAGGGCAGTTCTATTCTTAGTGTTTTGAAGAAATTCCATATTGTCTTTCATAGTGGCTGCACCAGTCTGCATTCCCACTGGCAATGCACCAGGGTTCCCTTTTCTCCATATCCTCACCATCACTTGTTGTTTGTTCATTTGTTGATGATGGCCATTCTGATGGATATGAGGTGGTATCTCATTGTAGTTTTAATTTGCATCTCTCTGATGGCTAGTGATGTTAAGCATTCTTTCATGGTGCCTGTGGTCCCTTTGAATGTCTTTCTTAGAGAAGTGTCTGTTCAGGTCCTTTGCCCATTTTTAAATTGGGTAGTTTGTCTCCCTGGTGTTGAGTCATATTAGCTCTTTATATATTTTGGAGATCAAACCCTTGACTGAGGTGTCATTGGTGAATATGTTTTCCCATATGGTTGGTTCCCTTTTTATTTTATTTTATTTTTTCAGCTGAGGAGAAACTTTTCAGTTTGATGTAGTTCCATTTGATTATTTGTTCCTTTATTTCCCTTACCTTGGGAGATACTTCAGTGAAAATTTTGCTGCATGGGAGATCTGCAATTTTTTTTTTTTTTCTTTTTTGGCCAATGTTTTTCCTTTAGAGCTTTTATGGTGGCACTGCTGATAAAGCTTTTATCCATCTTGAATTTACTCTGGTGCATGGTGTAAGTTGGTGGTCTAGTTTCCTTTTTTTTTTCTTTTCTTTTCTTTTCTTTTTTTTTTGCATGTGCCTATCCAGTTCTCCAAACACCACTTGTTGAAGAGGCTATTTGCATTCCATTTTATGCTCCTTCCCCTTTTTTTGAATATTAATTGCCCATAGACTCTTGGTTTTATTTCTGGGCTCTATTCTGTTACATTGATCTGTTTGTTCTTGTGCCAGTACAAGACTGTTTTGGTTAATATGGCTTTGTAATATAGCTTGATATCTGGTATTGTGATTCCTCCTGCTTCATTCTTCTTTCTCAGGATTGCTGAAGCTATTCAGGGTCATTTTTGACTCAATATGAATTTTTTAAGTGTTTGTTCTAATTCTGTGAAATATGATGTTGGTATTTTAATAGGGATTGCATTGAATCTGTAGATGGCTTTGGGTAGTATGGACAATTATAATGATGTTAATTCTTCCCAACCATGAGCATGGTATGTGCTCCCATTTTATTGGTATCTTCCTTCATTTTTTTCTTCAATGTTTCATAGTTTTCTGAGTACAAGCCCTTTACTTCCTTCAGTTTATTCCTAAGTACTTTATTTTTCTTGTTGCTATGGTAAATGGGATTTGTTTTCTAGCTTCTATCTCTGATGTTTCCTTGTTAGTGTATTAAAATGCCTTCAATGTCTGGATATTGACTTTGCATCCAGCTATTTTGCCAAATTCAGTGATTAGGAAAAGTAGTTTTTTAGTGGAGTCTATAGGGTTGAATATGTGTATGTACACTATAACGTCATCTGCAAATAATGACAGTTTGACTTCCTCCTTTCCAATTTGGATACCTTTGATTCCCTTTTCTTGTCTGATTGCTGTGGCTAGAACTTCCAAGACTATGTTGAGTAGAAGTGGAGAGTGTGGACACCCTTGTCTTGTTCCTGATTTTAAGGGAAAGGCTTTCAGGTTTTCCTATTATGATATTAGCTTCAGATTTCTCCTATATGGCCTTTCTTATGTTTAGGTATGCTCCCTGTATTCCCATCTTGCTGACGGTTTTTATCATAAAAGTGTACTGTACTTTATCAAATGATTTTTCAACACCTATTGATATAATCATATGGTTTTGTCTTTCAGTTTGTTTATGTAGTGTATTACATCTATGTTCATCAGACATATTGAGCTGTAGGTTTCTTTCTTAGTTGTGTCTTGACCTGGTTTTGGGATTAGAATAATATTGGCCTCATAGAAAGACTTTAGGAGCCTTCCCTCTTGGATTTTTTGGAATAGATTGAGAAGGATAGGAGTTAGTTCTTCTTTAAATCTTTGGTACAATTCATCTGTGTAGCCATCTGTTCCATGGCCCTTGTGCTTTGGGAGATTTTTGATTACTTCTTCAATTTCAGTAGTTGTTATTGATCTATTCAGGCTTTCTGCTTCTTCTGGATTCAGTTTTGTTACATTACACATTTCCAGAAATGTGTCCATTTCATCCAGGTTGTGATATTTCTTGTCATATAGTTGTTTGTAGTAATTTCTTACAATCCTTTCTATTTCTGAAGTATCATTTGTGATTTCTTTTCTGTTGTTTCTGATTCTGTTTATTTGGGTCCTCTCTCTCTTTTTCTTGATGAGTCTGGATAAAGGCTTGTCAATTTTGTTTATTTTTCCAAGTCCAGCTTCTGGACTTGTTGATTCTTTGAATTGTAGTTTGAGTCTCTAACTTATTAAATTCTGCTCTGATCTTGATGATTTCCTTCCTTTTACTTGCTCTGGGCTTTGTTTGTTGTTGCTACTCTAGTTCTTGCAGCTTTATGGTTAGCTTGTTTGTATAAGCGTCTTCTGACCATTTTAGGTGGGCCTGTATTGCCATGAATTTTCCTCTGAGGAAAATTCTGCTGTGTCCCATAAGTTTAGGGTTGTTGTGTATTCATTGTCAAAGTTTCCAGAAACTTTTTGATTTCATCTTTGATCTCATTGTTAAGCCATTCATTACTTCAAAGTGTGTTATTCAGTCTCCATGATGTAGTGTTTTTTGTTTTTTGTTTTTCCCTTGAGGTAGCTTTCTAGTTTCTAGCCATTGTGATCTGAAAAGATGCTTGGTATCTTGGTATGATTTCAATTTTCCTGTATTTATGAAGACTTGTCTTGTGACATACCATGTGGTCTTTCTTAGAGAATGTTCCATGGGCATTTGAAAAGTATTGCTTCTATGGGGTGAAAGGTTAGGTCCATTTCCTCTAGAGTGTTGTTCAATGCCACAATATCTTTGTTGTTTTTCTGTTTGGAAGATTTGTCCATTGTTGATAATGGTGTATTAAAATCATCTACTATTAGTGTTGCTGTGGATATCCCTCTTAATATCCTTCAAGATTTTCCTGATATATTTGGGGGCTCCTGTGTTGGGTGGATATGTTTACTAGAGTTATATCTTCTTGATGGATTGTTCCCTTAATTATGAAATGTCCTTCTTTGTCTCTTTTTATGGCCTTCATCATAAAATCTATTTTGTCTGAAATAAGTATTGCTACTCCAGCCTTGTTCATGTCCATTTGCTTGATATATATTTTTCCATCCCTTCAATTTGTGTCAATTTGTATTTTGAGACACATACATTCTGAGGTGTGTCTCTCAAAGACACATATATGTGGGTCATGTTTACTTATCGATTCAACTACCCTATGTCTTTTGATTGGTGCATTTAATCTGTTTACATTTAAGGTTATTATTGATTGATACTTATTTATTGCCATTTTCCCCTTTTGTACCTGTCTCTCTCTGTTTCTTCATTTTTTTTAAAGCAGGCCCTTTATCATTTCTTGCAATGCTGGTTTGGTAAAGATGTATACTTTTAGTCTTCTCTTGTCTGGGAAACTCCTTATTTCTCTTTCCATTTTGAATGAGAGCCTTGCTGGGTAGACTATTCTTGGTTGCAGGCCTTTGTTTCCTATTACTTGGAATACTTTTTTGCCATTCCCTTCTGGCTTGTAGTGTTTCTGTTGAAAAATCAGCTGATAACCTTATTAGAGCCCCCTTATTTGTTATTTGCTGCTTCTCTCTGATGCTTTTAGGATTCTCTCTTTATCTTTGAAGTTTGCCATTTTAATTATAATGTGTCTTGTAGTGGGTCTGTTTTGATTGATCCTCATTGCCACCCTCTGTGCTTCCTGAACTTGAGTAACATTTTCACTCATCATGTTAGGGAAGTTTTCTATCATTACTTTTTTGAACAGATTTTCCATTCCTTGTTTCTCTTCTCCTTCTGGTATCCCTATGATAACAGATATTATTGTATTTCAGGTTGATCTTCAAGTTCTTAAAACTTCTTCATTCTTGTTCATCCTTTTTTCCTTCTGTTAAACTGTCTTGGAATATTTTTCTATGTTATACTTCAGCTCGCTGTTCTGATCCTCTGCTTCCTCTAGCCTGATGTTGATTCCTTCCATCTCATTATTCAATTCAGAAAGTGTATTATTCATTTCCTCCTGGCTCTTACTGATAGTTTCATTATTCTTTTTAGTGCTGGTGTAGTTCTCAGTAAGTTCCTTGTAGCTTCCTTGGAGTTGTTTGTAGTTCCCCTGGAGTTATTTGTTGTTGTTGTGTGCTTTTTTGTATTTGTTTTTTGTCTTGTTTTGTTTTGTTTTTGAGCTGGCTAAGCTCATTGAACTTCTCTATCATCATTCTTTTGAATTCCTTATCTGACTGTTTGCATGCCTCTGTTTGATTTAGTGATCTTTCTGGAGATTCCTCCTTTCCTTTTGGTGATGGACTGTTTCTTTTTCTCCCCATTTTTAAGTTTCATTGTAATCTAATCAGACTGTGACCAGCTGCCAGGCTAAGGAACTGCTAGGCTATAAGAATTGATTTAGTTGTAATCCTATCAGTCTGTGATCCACCACCAGGCTCAGATGTAGGTTGGGGTGACAGACTGATTCAGTTGTAAATCAATAAATCACCTACAAAACTGAGGCCCTGCCCAGCTAGACAGAGAGGTTCAATTGTAATCCAATGGATCAGCCACCAGCCGAGGTGCAGCCTAGTATGACAGAGTCAGATGTAAATCAATGAATCTGTGATCATCTGCCAGAGGGTTAGGAAGCAAGATCCCGTTGTAATCCAATGAATCTTTGTTTGGCCACCAGGCACAGAAGCTGCTGGGTTAGACAGCAAGGTACAATTGTAATCCAATGAATATGTGATCAGCCGTCAGGCCCATAGGCCAGTGGGCAGGACAACACAACTCAGTTGTGAACCAATGAATCCATGATCAGCCACCAGGCTCAGTTTCCAGGGTATGGGGCTGACTTTCTGACCCAGCTATAAGTCAGAGAGTTTGTAATCAGCTGCCAGGCTCAGGCACTGCTGGTCAAGAAATACCTCTTCAGGTGCCAACTATTATATATATACTCAGACAGGGCAGGGCGAGAGAGGTTTGTTTAGGTGTAAATCAAAGAATTGTGATCAGGCACTGCTGGGCAGGGCAGATTGCCTCCAGTGGATGGGGCTATTAAGCACTCTTATGGAAGCTGGTAGGCATAGCACAATCTGCCCAAGGTGTTGGCAGTGAGTCAGCACTGAGATCCCCACAGCCGCCTCCCCAGTACTCTCCTCCAAGCCACCATCACAAGCTCTCTCCATGTGTCTTCAGTCCTCTCTGTCCTCCGTCCACTGGATCTCAGGGTAAGTGGGTGCCAATGTATTTTCGCTGTGGTCACCCTAGTAGTTTTCTGTCTGTTGCGCTCTCCCAGGTCAGCAAATTCCATGGCTTTCTGCCCTTCTCAGCCGGATGCTACTCTGCCCTATGCCTTGTTGCTGGAGGCTGGGACACCCAGCTGAGGGACCAGATCTCACCCTTCTCAGGTGGAGCCCCCAGCTCTGTCCCTTTAGCTGCTGCCTCCAGTGGGGCCCAGCCAGCCCTGTCACATTTCCATGATTTCTACCAGTCATGTTGTGACAAAGCGGCCTCTTCTATTGTCTGTGGTTATAGGTCTTCTTTCCAGCTAGTGTTCTGTTGGTAATTCCAGCTGACTTCTTCTCTAAAAAAGTAAGTCCATATGTGACCTGGGAGGAGATTGGTGCAGCTCCACTTACTCCTCCATTATCTTACTGGAACCCTAAATTTTTGAAGTATTTGTTCTAAGTCTGTGAAATATGTTTTTAGTATTTTAATAGGGATTGCATTAAATCCATATGTTGCTTTGAGTAGCATGGCCATTTTAATGATGTGAATTCTTTCCATCTAGGAATATATTATATGCTTCCATTTATTTGTATGTTCCTTAATTTCTTTCATTCTGTAGTTGTCTAAGAACAGGTCTCCTACTTCCTTGGTTAAGTTTATTCCTAGGTAATTTATTTTCTTGTTGCTATAGTAAATGGGATTTATTTCCTAGTTTCTCTGATGTTTTATTGTTGGTATACAAATATGCTTTAAATTTCTAGATATTGACTTTGTATTCAGCTATTTTGCCAAATTCATTTATTAGGTCAAGTAGTTTTTGGTGGACTCTATAGGGTTTTCCATGTACACTATCATGTCCTCTGCAAATGACAGTTTTAATTCTTTATTTCCAATTTGGATGTCTTTGTTTACTTCTTCTCTAATTGCTTTGGCTAGAACTTCCAATCTTAGGTTGAATAGAAGTTGAGAGACTGGACATCATTTTCTTGTTCCTGATTTCAAAGGGAAGGCTTTTAGCTTTTGCCCATTGAGTATGATGTTGGTTGCAGGCTTCTTCTTATGGCCTTTATTATGTAAGGTATGTTCCTGCTACTTCCATTTTGCTGAGTGTTTTTTATGCTGAGTGTTTTTTATCCTAAGTGGATACTGTACTTTATCAAATGCTTTTCAGTATCTCAAAATGAGGATAGGGTTTTGTCTTTTGTTTTTGTTATGTGATGTAACATTTATTGATTTGTGAATGTTGGACCATTCTTGAATCCCTAGGATGAATCCTACTTCATCATGGTGTATGATTTTTTTAAAAAATTATATTGTTGTTGTATTATATCTTAATCTTTTTAATGTATTGCTGGATCCAGTTTGCTAATATATCATTGAGGATTTTATAATATATGTTTATCACCAATATTGGCCTGTAGTTTTCTTTCTTTCTTGTGTCTTGACCTGTTTTAGGCTTAAAATAATTCTGGCATTATAGATATTGAGAGCCTTGCCTCTTTTTGAATTTTTTTTGTAAGAAGTTGAGAAGGACAGGAGTTAGTTCTTCCATAAAAACTTATTAAAGGATCAAAAGATGGCAATAGAGTAGAGAGCAGTGCTGATGGTGTTCTCGAGTACCAGATCAGCTTTAGGACAAGATAGGGAGCTTGAGACGTCTTCAGGTCCCTAAGAATTGGAGCGGTCAGCATCTGGACTCAGGGGAGCACAGCCCAGAGGCAGCGTAGACCTGCAGTAGACCAGCCCACAGGTCCAGAATACAACCAGACAGCCCAAATAAAGGCCATACCAAGAACAAGTGGAGAAAATCTGGGAGACTGCAACATTGAACTCCACAAATCTACTAACACAGAAGGATGCCCAACTAAGGCAAGGAAGCAAAGCAGATCAATCCAAGGAAAAAACAAAAAAGTAAAAAGCAAGCAACAACAGACACCCAAAATGGAGAAAAAAAGAATCAGTCCATCACCTAAAGGAAAGGAAGAATCCTCAGAAAGACCACAAAATGAAACAGAGGCACCCAAAATATCAGATAAGGAATTCAAAAGAATAATGATAGAGAAGCTCAATGAGCTCAGCCACCTCAAAGAAAACTATAAACAACTCCAAGAGAACTACAAAGAACTCCAGGGAAGTTACAAGGAGCTTACTGAGAGCTACAACAGCATGAAAAAGGACATAGAAACTATCAATAAGTGCCAGGAGGAAGTGAAGAATACAATTTCTGAATTGAAGAATACAGTAGAAGAAATCAACAGGAGGCTAGAGAAAGAAGAGGACCAAATAAGCAAGTTGGAGGATAATGTAGACAAATACTACAAGACAGTACAAAGGAATAAAAAAAAGGCTGAACAAGACTGAAGAGTGTTTAAGAGAGCCGCAGAACAACATAAAACATAACAACATCCGTTTCATAGGGATACCAGAAGGAGAAGAGAAGCAAGGAATGGAAAACCTGTTCAAAAAAGTCATGATAGAAAATTTCCTTAACATGATGAGTGAAAACAGTAATCAAGTTCAGGAAGCACAGAGGGTCCCAATGAATATCAACCCAAACAGACCAACACCAAGGCACATTATTATTAAAATGGCAAAAATCAAAGACAAAGAGAGAATCCTAAAAGCATCAAGAGAGAAATGGCAAATAACATATAAAGGGGCTCCAATAAGGATGTCAAATGATTATTCAACAGAAACAATTCAAGCCAGAAGAGAATGGCAAAAAGTATTTCAAGTTATGGTAAACCAAGGCCTGCAACAAAGAATACTCTACCCAGCAAGGATCTCATTCAAAATAGGAGAAATAAGGAGTTTCCCAGATGATAAAAGACTAAAAGAATACATCTCTACCAAACCAGCATTGCACGAAATGCTTAAGTGTCTGCTTTAAAAATAAATAAATGAATAAAATGAAGAAACAGAGAAAGCCAAAAAGGAATACAAATACAAAGGGAGAAAATGGCAATGAATAAGTATCAATCAATAATCACCTTAAATGTAAATGTATTAAATGCACCAATCAAAAGACCTAGGGTAGCTGAATGGATAAGAAAACATGGCCTACATATATGCTGTCTTCAAGAGACCCACCTCAGAACAAAAGATCGACACACATTGAGAGTGAAGGGATGGAAAACTATACATCAAGCAAATGGACAAGAAAAAAAAAAAAAAAAAAAAAAAAAAAAAAAAAACAAAAAAAAAAAAAAAAAAAAAAAAAAAAAAAAAAAAAAAAGCTGGAGTAGCCATACTGATTTCAGACAAAATAGATTTTACAATGAAGGCCATAAAAAGGGACAAAGATGGACATTTCCTAATACTTAAGGGAACAATCCATCAAGAAGAAATAACTCTGATAAATATATACACACCCAAAGTAGAAACTCCAAAATATATAAGGAAAATCTTGGAAGACTTTAAGAAAGATATAGACAACAACACACTAATAGTAGGGGATTTTAAAACTCCACTATCAACAATGGACAGATCTTGCTAAAAAAAATCCCCAAAGATGATGTGGCATTGAACAACACTCTAGAGGAAATGGACATATCTGATGTATACAGAGTCTTTTACCCCAAAGAAGCAAAATACACATTCTTTTCAAATGCACATGGCTCATTCTCTAAGATAGACCACATAGTATGGCACAAGACAAGCCTCCACAAATACAACAAAATTCAAATCATACAAAGCACCTTCTCAGATCACAATGGCTTGAAAATAGAAACCAATCTCAAGGGAAAAAAACAAAAATACTGTAACTCATGGAGACTGAATAACATGCTTTTAAGCAATGAAGGGGTCAACAATGAGATCAAAGATGAAATCTAAGTTCCTGGAAACAAATGACAATGAACACACAACAGCCCAAAACCTATGGGATACAGCAAAGGCGGTGCTCAAGGGAAATTTATAGCAATACAGGCTTTCCAAAAAAGGTTACAAGAAGTTTATAAAAACAACCTAACCACAAAGCTGCAACAACTAGAGGAGCAACAACAAACAAAGCCCAGAGCAAGAAGAAGAAAGGAAATCATCAAGATCACAGCAGAACTAAATAACTCAGAGATTCAAACTACAACTTAAAGAATCAACAGGTCCAGGAGCTGGTTCTTTGAGAAAATACACAAAACTGACAAGCCTTTATCCAGATTCTTCAAGAAAAAGAGAGAGAGGACCCAAATAAACAGAATCAGAACTGAAAGAGGAGAAATCACAACTGATACCTCAGAAATACAAACGATTGTAAGAAATTACCACAAACAAATATATGACAAAATATATGACAACCTGGATGAAATGGACACATTTCTGGAAATGTGTAATGTAACAAAACTGAATCCAGAAGAAGCAGAAAGCCTGAATAGGCCAATAACAACTAGTGAAATTAAAGAAGTAACCCAAAATCTCCCAAAGCACAAAAGCCCTGGACCAGATGGCTACACAGGTGAATTTTACCAAACATTTAAAGAGGAACTAACTCCTATCATTCTCAACCTATACCAAAAAATACAGGAAGAGGGAAGACTCCCAAACTCTTTCTATGAGGCCAATATTATTCTAATCCCTAAACCAGGGCAAGATACAACTAAGAAAGAAAGCTACAGGCCAATAACTCTGATGAACATAGATGCTAAAATTCTCAACAAAATATTGGCCAATCGGATTCAGCAGTATATTACAAAGATCATACACCATGATCAAGTGGGTTTCATCCCAAAGATGCAAGGATGGTACAACATTTGTAAATCAATAAATATAATACTCCACATCAACAAAGAATAAAAACCATATGATCATATCAATAGATGCTGAAAAACATTTGACAAAGTACAGTAACCATTTATGACAAAAACCCTCAGCAAAATGGGAATGGAGGGAGTATACCTCAACATCATAAAGGCCATCTATGAGAAACCTGAAGCCAACATCATACTTAACGGACAAAATGTGAAAGCTTTCTCTCTAAGATCAGGAATGAGACAAGGCTGTCCACTTTCTCCACTTCTATTCAACATTGTCTTGGAAGTTCTAGCCACAGTCATCAGAGAAGAAAAAGGAATTAAAGGTATCCAAATTGGAAAGGATAAAGTCAAACTGTCATTATTTGCAGATGATATGATAGTGTACATACAAAACCCGATTGGCTCCACCAAAAACTTACTCGACCTAATAAGCAAATTTAGCAAAATAGCTGGGTATATAGTCAATATCCAGAAGTCAAAAGCATTTTTTTATATCAATAATGAAAAAACAGAAATAGAAGCCAAAAAACGAATCCTATTTACCATAGCAATGAGAAAAATAAACTACGTAGGAATAAACTTAACCAAGGAGGTAAAAGACCTGTACTCAGAAAACTAGAGAACAATGAAGAAAGAAATCAAGGAAGACACAAATAAATGGAAGCATATACCATGTTCGTGGATGGGAAGAATTAACATCATTAAAATGTCCATACTACCCAAAGCAATCTACAGATTCATTGTAATTGCCAATTAAAATACCAATGACAGACTTCACAGAAATAATAAAAAATACTTCAAAAATTTATATGGAGCCAAAAATGCCCACAAATAACCACCACAATCTTGAGAAAGAAGAACAAGATAGGAGGAATAACAATACCGGACTTCAAACAATACTACAAGGCTACTGTCATCAAAACAGCCTGGTACTGGCATAAGAATAGATATATAGGTCAATGGAACAGAATAGAGAGCCCCAAAATTAACCCAGGACTATATAGTCAACTAATATTTGACAAAGTACCAAGGAACATAAAATGGAGTAAAAACTGTCTCTTCAACAGATGGTGTTGAGAGAACTAGACAGCAACATGCAAAAAGGTAAAACTAGACTACCAATTTACACCATACACCAGAATAAACTCAAGATGGATAAAGGATTTAAACATAAGCAGTGCCACCATAAAGGTCCTGTAGAAAAATATAGGCAGTAAACTTTTGGATATCCTACAGAAAAATATGTTTACTGATACTTCACCAAGGGCAAAGGAAATAAAAGAACAAATCAACAAATGGGACTATATCAAATTGAAAAGTTTCTGTTCAGCTAAAGAAAATATCAGCACAATTCAAAGGGAACCAACTGTATGGGAAAACATATTTGCCAATGATACCTCAGACAAGGGTCTGATCTCCAAAATATATAAAGAACTAATGTGACTCAATACCAGGGAGACAGACAGCCCAATTAAAAAATGGGCAAAGGACCTGAACAGACAACTCACTGAGGAAGATATACAAAGGGCCCAGAGGCATATGAAAGAAAGCTCAACATCACTAGTCATCAGAGAGATGCAAATTAAAACCACAATAAGATACCACCTCACACCTGTCAGAATGGCAATCATCAACAAATCAACAAAAAACAAGTGTTGGTGAGCATGTGGGGCAAAGGGCACCCTGGTGTACTGTTGGTGGGAATGTAGGCTGGTGCAGCCACTGTGGAAAACAGTATGCGGTTTCCTTAAAAAACTGAAAATGGAACTGCCTTTTGATCCAGCAATTCCACTACTTGGACTATACCCAAAGAATCCTGAAACACCAATTCATAAGAACCTATGTACACCTATGTTCATAGCAGCACTATCTACAATAGCGAAGTGCTGGAAATAGCCTAAATGCCCATCAGTGGATGATTGGATCAAAATCTTTGGTACATTTACACAATGGAATAATATACAGCAGAAAGAAAGAAGGAACTTGTACCCTTTGCAACAACATGGATGGAACTGGAGAGTATTATGCTTAGTGAAATAAGCCAGTCAGTGAAAGACAAATACCATATGATCTCACCCATTACGGGACAATAATGAGCAAAACTAAGAACAAGCAAAACAGAACCAAATATATGAATACAGTGAATAGGCCTTCAGTGGTCAGGGGGAAGGGGGTTGGGGGGAGGAGCAAGGTAGAGGCAAGGAAGGGCAGCACTTTAGAGAAGAACCTAGTATAAATAAACCATGGACATGGACAACAGGTGGTATTCACTTTGGAAGGAATGTGTGGGTGGGGAGGGGTACAAAGGGGAGCAAAAAGAGGATGGTTGTAATACAACAACATTAAAATTTTTTAAAAAAGAATAAAAACAACTTGAAAATAAATAAGAGAAAGAGAATGGTTTCCTATAGATGACATATAGAAATGTACACTTGAAACCTAAATAATCTTCTTAACCAATGTCACCCCAATAAATTAAAAATAATAATAACTTGGTAAAGTTTGCCTGTGGAGCCATCTGGTCCAGGGCCTTTGTGTGTGTCAGGGTTTTTTGATCACTGCTTCAATTTCACTAGATGTCGTCAGTCTATTCATGCTTTCTGCTTCTTGATTCAGTTTTTTAAAATTATATGTTTCAAGAAATTTGTCCATTTCACTCAGGTTGTCAGAATTTTTTGCTGTATAGCTATATATAGTAGTTTCTTACACTCCTATTTTTTTCTGTGGCATCAATTGTGATTTCTCCTCTGTCAATTCTGATTTTGTTTATTTGGGTCCTCTCTTCCTTGATTAGCCTAGTTAAACATTAGTGGATTTTGTTTATCTTTTCAAAGAACCAGCATCTGGGTTTATTGATTGTTTGAATTGTGCTTTTAGTCTTAATTCTGCTTTGATCTTGATTATTTCCTTCCTTCTACTTGCCCTATGCTTCATTTCTTGTTGTTCCTCTAGTTCTTGTAGCTTTGTGGTTAGGTTGTTTATGTGAGCTTTTTCTAACCTTTTTTGGTAGGCCTGTATTGCTATAAACTTTCCTCTCAGGACTGCCTTCACTGTGTCCCATAAGTTTTGGCCTGTAACATGTTATATTCATTTGTTTTCAAAAACTTTTTAATTTCTTCTCTGTTCTCATGGTTAACCCAATCATTTTAATAACATATTATTCAGTCTCCATGACTTGGAATGTTTTGGGTTTTTTTTTCTTAAAGTTGGTTTCTAGTTTCAAGCCATTGTGGTCTGAGAAGATGCTTGGTATAATTTCAATTTTTTTGAATCTTTTCAGGCTTTCTTTGTGTTCTATCTTGAGAATGTTCTATGTGCATTTGAAACAAAGTATATTTTGCTTCCTTGGGGTAAAATTATATATATATAATCATTTAATCAATAAATCCATTTATCTAGAGTGTTGTTCAATGCCATAATATTCTTGGTATTTCTTTCCTTTGAAGATATTCCCATTGTTGATAATGGGGTGTTAATACCCCCTACTGTTTGTTGCTGTCAATGTCCTGGAAGTCCTCCAAAATTTTTCTTATATATTTGGGTGCTCCTATATTGGACACATATATGTTTAAAAGGGTTATATCTTCTTGATGGATTGTTCCCTTAAGTATTATGAAATTTCTTTCTTTGTCTCTTTTTATGGCCTTTGTTTTGAACTCTGTTTCACCTGATATAAGTATTGTTACCCTAGTTTTTTTTCATATTCTTTGCTTAATTTTTTCCTCATACTTTCACTTTCAATCTGTGTAGATATTTTGTTCTGAGATGGGTCTCTTCTAGACAGCATATATGCAGGTCTTGTCTTCTTATGCATTCAGCTATACTATGTCTTTTGATTAAAGCATTTAATCCATTTACATTTAAGGTTATTATTAATTTTTTTCTTTTTCTTTTTTTAAAATTTTATTCTTGTTGTATTACATCCATCCCCTTTTTGCTCCCCTCTGTCCCCCTCCCCACCCACCCATTCCCACCAAAGTCAATCCCACCTGTTGTCCATGTCCATGGTTCCTTTATACTAGGTTCTTGTCTAAGCTACTCCCCTTTCTTGCCTCTGCCTCCCCCCTGCCCACAATACCTTTCTCCCTGACCACTGAAGGCCTATTCATTATATTCATATATTTGGTTCTGTTTTCCCTGTTGTTAGTTTTGCTCATTATTGTCCCGTAATGGGTGAGATCATATGATATTTGTCCTTCACTGACTGGCTTATTTCACTAAGCTCGATCCATGTTGTCGCAAAGGATACAACTTCTTTCTTTCTGCTATATAGAATTCCATTGTGTAAATGTACCAAAGTTTTTTGATCCAATCATCCACTGATGGGCACTTAGGCTATTTCCAGCACTTGGCTATTGTAAATAGTGCCGCTATGAACATAGGTGTGCATAGGTTCTTATGAATTGGTGTTTCAGGATTCTTTGGGTATAGTCCAAGTAGTGGAATTGCTGGATCAAAAGGCAGTTCCATTTTTAGTT
>PVIW01006505.1:7477-64089 GCA_004026585.1 Noctilio leporinus
CTGCTCCCCTTCTTTGCCTCTGCCTCCCCCCTCCCCCCAACCCCTTTCCCCCTGACCACTGCAGGCCTATTCCTTGTATTCATACACTTGGTTCTGTTTTGCTTGTTGTTAGTTTTGCTCATTATTGTCCCGTAATGGGTGAGAACATATGATACCTGTCCTTCACTGACTGGCTTATTTCACTAAGCATAATATTCTCTAGTTCCACCCATGTTGTTGCAAAGGGTACAAGTTCCTTCTTTCTTTCTGCCATATAGAATTCCATTGTGTAAATGTACCAAAGTTTTTTGATCCAATCATCCACTGATGGGCACTTAGGCTGTTTCCAGCACCTGGCTATTGTAAATAGTCTGCCTCTATCTTTACATGGCCTTCTTCCCTGAATACTTATATGTCTTTTTCTGTCTCTTACAGTGACACTTTCTTTTATTGGATTTAGGGCCCACCCTAATGATCTCATTTTAGTTCTTACCTTAGTTATGTCTGTAAATACCCTATTTTCAAATAGGGTCCTATTCGGGGGTTTGGGCTTGACATGATTTTTGGGGGGACACATTTCAGAAGCTCACTACAGGGAGTGTCCTGGTACTTTGGTTGCCCCAGGCAAAAAGCTGGGACTTTTGGAGGCTTAGTTGGTGTTATTGTGGCATTTGGGCAGTCATAGGCTGTGCCACTGAGCAGTTAGAATCTGGGCAGGTGAGTGGGAAGATCCATAAGAAACCTGAAGTTTGGTGTTTATAGGAGTTGTTCAGAAGCTCCATGATATCAGAGTTCTGGGTTGGGGATTTTGCAATTTTTTTTTCCTTCATGGCTGTAAGATGGCTGCTGTGGCCCAAGTAGGAAATCTTTGCAGTTTCATCCAAAGGTGTGAAGTGTGAGTAAGGGGGTGGGATTGGGATGACCAGGTGTGTGTGTGTGTGTGTGTGTGTGTGTGAGAGAGAGAGAGAGAGAGAGAGAGAGAGAGAGAGAGAGAGAGAGAGGAGGGGGGGTGAGCAGCGGGAGAGAGACTCACACACACAATGGGAGGGAGAGGTTGGGCCTTCCTGTGAAGGAGGAGATACCTTTCCCAGGGAACCTCCCTGTATGTCTCATTGGTCAAGACTGAACCACATGGCTACTCCTAACTGAAAAGGAGGCTGGGAAAGCAAGCCACTCTTCTATTAAGTCTCTATGACAGAGGCAAGAAAGAGAAAGCTGAGGAGGGGCCCCTATCCATGGACAAACAACCCCCCAACTTTTCCAACCAAATTACCTACTAATCCATTATGTTCTTTTATTCTACTACATTCAGGACCTTCATGCATCAACTCATGTCAGGGATTGTTTTAGGCAGATTTTGTTTGGAAGGCTTATGCCCCAAGATGGGGACTTTTTTTTGAGAAACATTAATAATTCCGTAGTTTTAGTTTCTTTTCTCTTCACAATTATGACAGTGTTTGAACTTGACATCTTGTCCATAAATATTTGTATACCTGTGACTATTTTGGTCAGTTAGATTTCGGGATGTGGATTTGCCGTGTTTGAATACCCCATTTGTTCTTGTTACAGGCTTTTTCTAGGGCTGGATGAAGACCCCACTTGCTCATCTTCAAACCAATGATAGCCCACAGTTTTCAGGGAAAATTGGGCAGCAATATGCATTTCTCCCACTTCCTACTTAAATCCATTATCTTGGCCTGCTGTGCCTTCCTTGTTTTGGCAGTGAGGTTTGCTGATGATTCTGGAGCGATGGTATACATTATTCATACATCTTCTTATATCACCTACTGTGACACCAGCTGGGGACAGCAAATACTACAAACATGGCACCAATAAAAAAGAATGTATAATCAGTCTTTAAAAATTCCTTCTCAACTGCCAAGGGTGGCACATGAGGATGGAAAGTGAGCAGCTGGCTGGTCCTGCTAATTTCAAGGCAGCTTCACAGTGAAAATAACGGCTGCTTCACCATCAGTCTCTCCCTGACTTCTGGAAAAGACAGGTCCCAGGAGCCCTAGAAGATTTTATGGGGAGAGAGTGCATGTCCAATGCTTATTTTTTCATTCCATTCTGTTTTATGGAGACATAATACTATTATGATAATGTGCATTTATCTTAAATGTGCAATTTGATGATATTTTACACACATATGCACCTATTGTGGTGAGTTGAACTGTGCCCCCCAAAATTTATGTTGAAGTCCTAATCCCCAAAACCTCAAAATGTGACTTGATTGAAAAGCAAGGTTGTTGCAGATGTATTTTTTTAAAATTTCAATGAATATATTTTTATTTCTTATTACAATTGTCCCAGTTTTCCCCCTTTACCCCCCTCCACCCAGTACCCCATTTCCTCCAGTAATGCCCCCCTTAGTTCATGTCCATGAGTCATGCATATAAGTTCTTTGGCTTCTCTATTTCCTTCGTTCTTCTTAACATCCCCTGTCTATTCTATAACTACCAATGTGTACTTTTTCTTTTCTTCCTTTCACATCCAGGAATTCATCATTTAATTACTGCCTTCTGTCAGCTTCTCAAATCATATTAATACAAATTTTCTTTTCATTATTCCAAAATGCCTACATTAATTCATTTGTTTAAAGAATTACTCTTTTAAGTAATATGAATTGCAATATTACCAAACACATGAAAAAATACATTTACACCCATACAATTTTTACACATATTTAAAGTACATATTGGATTTTTTTTTTTGGAAGTAAAATAGCTGTTTTATTATATACACAATATATTCAAGCATACCACCCATTCTGTAACCAGCAGGTTCTGGCTTTCCTTGCAGCCCCCAGAAGGATATAGGTTGAAGCCTTTGAGAAACAATTCCTTCCCCAGAGAGTGGAATGAGGGAGAAAGAAAAACCTTTTGATTACATGGGGATGGGCCAGCCTCATCTGCAGCCACACCTCTCCTTCCCTTAAGACACTGGCT
The DNA here is from genome assembly GCA_004026585.1 of Noctilio leporinus. Taxonomy (NCBI): domain Eukaryota; kingdom Metazoa; phylum Chordata; class Mammalia; order Chiroptera; family Noctilionidae; genus Noctilio; species Noctilio leporinus. The sequence goes on from PVIW01006505.1 coordinate 10,405, forward strand.
CCAGCTTCTTGGGTCCAGGAAGAAGACTCAGCCTGAGACAGGTATCATGAGTCAATCAACCTCCATCTTATTCTTCTGCAAAGAATCAATGAAGGCTTGCCAATCCACTGGGTAAAAACGCTTATAGACATTGATCTTATTCCGAATCTGTTTTGGGGTGTCTTGGTAGTAATTCTTCTCATCCCGGGCCATAGCCTTATAGTCCTCCCCATGGTTCTCCACCATGTAGCGAACATAGTCGATGAGGTCCCGAGAGAGTGTATTTCCCTTCTTTTCTGGGAGGCTGGCTTCTGCCTCCAGGTCATTCAGCACATAAGGTTTCTGCAGGAGTTCCTGAGGCCTAGCTTCTGCATCCACCTCCATGGCCTTCACCTTTCTCTTACGGAGGGGCACCGCCTTGTTAGGGTCCATAGCCAACCCCATCTCGGCCAGGTTCTGCTGCATGGATTTGCCATGGTCCCAAGCATGTCGGATGTGGGAACACTCGATCTGTGGTGCCGACTTCTGTCGAGCATTCCGATTAAGACGTTTCCGGTTAACATTGTAACCGAATTTCTGCCTTCGTGTCTTCCCCTTGGCCTTAGGCATAGCGCTGACCACTGCACCAGCTACTCAGACTCCACGCCTCCGCTTCCAGCCACATACTGGGTTTTGAAGAGTTAATACAAAGAATTTAAAATATGCCAATAGCTTACATAATTATTACATGTTAAATGATAGTATTTTAGATATACTGTAGCAAAATTAAGCAGTCTTTTCTACTTTAATACTTACTTTACTCTGGAATGCTATTTTTGTGAAATATATCACAGAAAGGTGTATTGCAGAACTCACTTTTGTGAAAGTTGTCCTAGAGTCAATGCCAAACTCATAGTAAAAAATGAATTTGGTTTTTGAGTCATATCTTCCCCCCTCCAATAAGACAACTCAACTTTATTTTAAGCTCTAACTTATTCTTTTTGGAGTTTTCTATCTTAAATAGTAGATTTATTTATTTAGGCTGTGCAAGGGTCTTACTTCTTTCAATACCCTCTGTTTTTCCTCTACATGTGTTTTACAAGTTGAAGCCTTTCTGAAATAATGGCACTTGCTCTGCTCATCTGGTCCCCAGAGTAGAAATTATTATGTCTACTAAATTGGGGTAAAAAATAAAAATCCCTAGGATTTAAATAATTTTGTAGGATAGTATTCTAGCTATTTTTTGAACTTGTGGTTGACTTCTTATGTGGTCCTAAACTAACCCCTGAATTATTTAAGAGTCTGTTGAGGTAGAGATTAGGTATGTTCACATTTCAATAATAAAGTTTACTATAGCATGAATTCCTTTTCCCAAGCATCCCTAGTTTGGGGCCCTTCATAATTGGAAATGTATATTTCAATGATTTAGTTGCAAGGAATCTCATCTAATTTACATGCTAATATGAGAACATATATTATCTATGTACACGAATCATATAGTTTAGTAGTTTGCAACTTCCATCCAAATTGGCCTTCATTCTCAGCACCTTTTCTAAGGTTGACTGATTTTGCAACACACCCATGACCAGTTGGTTGCTATTTGAAACATAAATTGCTAACAAAATCTATATATTACACACCCACAAAAAGCACGTATTTTATAACAGTGAATAAGAAAGATAGCATGTCTTCTATGTAATATACATCCACATTTTCTTAGGTTTTTCTTCTTCCTTAACTGCATTTTATTTTTCTGAGTTATTGCAAATAACCTGATATTCCCATATTGTAAAATGATTCCAGTCTAAGAGAACTTAGCTTGCAGTAATGCAGATACAAGTAATATACAAAATTGTACCTTATTTAGTAAAATCTATAACAAGATCACTTTACAGCATTCATAAGTTCAAGTTGTTTCTTATCCATTCACCTGCCCTATGTCTTTTGATTGGTGCATTTAGTCCATTGTACCTGTGTTCCTGTCTGTCTCTCTGTTTCTTCATCTTCTTAAAGCAAACCCTTTAGCATCACTTGCCATGCTGGTTTGGTGGAGATGTCTTCTTTTGTCTGGGAAACTCCTTATTTCACCTTCCATTTTGAGTGAGAACCTTGCTGGTTAGAGTATTCTTGGTTGCAGGCCTTTATTTTTCATTGCTTAAAATATTTTTTGCCATTCCCTTCTGGCTTATTGTGTTTCTGTTGAGAAATCATCTGATAACCTTATTGGAGCCCCGGGTGTGTTATTAGCTGTTTCTCTCTTGATGCTTTTAGGATTCTCTCCTTGTCTTTGAAATTTGCCATTTTCATGATGATGTGTCTTGGAGTGGGCCTGTTTGGGTTCATCTTCCTTGGGACCCTCTGTGCTTCCTGAGTTTGCATGACATTTTCTCTCCTCAAGTTAGGGAAGTTTTCTGTCATTACTTTTTCAAAGAGGTTTTCTATCCCTTGCTTCTCTTCACCTCCTGCTATCCCTATAATATGGATGTTATTATATTTCATGTTGTCCTGCTGCTCTCTTAAAACTCCTTCATTCTTTTTTAGTCTTTTCTCATTTTGTTGCACTGCCTGGGAATTTTTTTCTACATTGACCTCCAGCTCAATGATCCAATCCTCTACTTTCTCTAGACTGCTTTTGATTCCTTCTACTATGTTCTTCAATTTAGAAATGGTATTCTTCATTTCCTCTGGGCTCTTATTGATGGTGTCTATATTCTTTTTAATGCTGGTGTAGTTCTCAGTAAGTTCCTTGTAGCTTTTCTGGAGTTTTTTTCTAGTTCCCCTGGAGTTCTACATAGTTCCTCTGGAGTTGTTTGTAGTTTTCTTTGAACTCACTGAGCTCATTGAGCTTCTCTATCATCATTACTTTGAATTCCATGTCTGAGAGTGTGCTTGCCTCTATTTCATTTTGCATTCTTCCTGGAGATTCCTCCTTTCCATTTGCTGAGGGTATTTCTTTGTCTCTCCATTTTAGGTGACTCTTGTTTGTTTCTGCTTCTTGGATTGGTCTGCTTTGACTTACTGTCTTAGAGGTGTGACCTTTTGTGGTGTAGAGGTGCACTTTTTTTACTTCCATGATCTGTGCTTGGTGACATCAGCTCGTGTCCCAGTCTCTGCAGATGTAATTTTAAAAAATAAGATCATACTGTATTGGAGTGGTGTCTTTGTAAGAAGATGGAAACTTGGACATGGGCACACACATTGGGAGAAGGCCATGTGAAGGAGAAGGTGCAGATTGAAATGATGCTTCTACAAGCTAAGGAAGTCAAGGAAGCTGGAAGGGGCACAGAGGGTTTTCCCCCTAGAGCCATCAGAGTGGGGGAGGGGTAGAGGGAGAGAGGAAAAGAGAGAGAGGCCCTGCTGACACCTTTATCTCCCACTTCTGGTCTTAAGCCACTCACTTTATGGTACTTGGTTACAGCAGCATAACAAACTGATATCTCTGTAAATGCCACTGAGATACAGATATAAAACTTTTCAATACCCAAAAGTTTCCCTCCGGTCCCTTCTTGATTATAATCTCTTTCTCCACCCAAGGTAATCATCTATTCTGATCTCTATCATCATTGATATAATTTGCCTATTCTTAGACTTTGTATAACTGAAATGATCTGGTAGGAATTATTCTTTGTCTGGCTTTCCTACAACATCATGTCTGTGATACTCCTTTGTTGTGCTGTATGTGCAGATTAGTACTACTTTTTTCCATAAACATTTACTGATTCCCTGTGATGTGCTGTGTCCTGTGAACATAGAGATTCTCTTTTTAGTTTGGAAAGGAGAATTGTAAACCATTCACCATAAGATGGTATGGCCATGCAGGATAAGGGTACCCATGGGCTTTGGGAACCTGCAGAGGATGGAGAAGCCAGATGAGGCTCCACAAAAGAAGTGGGATGTTCAGGCTGGTCATTCTGGGATGATGGACTAACTTGAGTAGAAGCATTGAGTAAGGTTGCAGGGTTGTGTGCAGAGAACTGTAAGGAATCTGGTGTGGCTCAGGAATAACACATTGAGGGTGCAGGGACCACAAACTAGAGCCCTCAGGCCAAAACTGGCTTACCTCCTGCTTTTGTAAATAAAGTTTTATTGGAACACAATGATGCACATTAGTTTACATATGGTGTATGGTTGACTTTGCACTACAGCTACAACCTTGAAAATTGTGATAGAGGCTGTATGGCTCACAAAAAATAATAAGACATTTATTATTTGCTCTTAAATAGAATAGGTGTCCCCTGGTCTAGTGTGTGCCAGGAGCTGTGCCAGATACTCCTCGATTATATTCCCATTTAATAACCATAGCAACCCTGAAAAGGAGCCATTATTTTCCCCAGTATAAAGACGAGGATCCTTAGGCTCAAAGATAGAGTGATTTTTCAAGGTCATACTGATAGCACAAGGAGGTACCTATCTGTTTGAGTTCAAAGGAGCTTATCTATGGTACCTGGAATCTTTCCAACAATTAGTGATTATTTGAGGAAATAGGTGAGGCCAGATTATGGAGAGTATTGCTATTGCGTGCATTTTCATCTTTGCACAATGGGCAGACAATGAAGGTTCTTAAGAAAGGGAGTGGCATGACCAAGTCAGTTTGAGACAATCAGATCCAAGCCCTTAGCTGGGTGTGGGGTCCAGGACTCATCAAACAAGGTTTATACTCACCCACAAAATTCTTCTCAGGAGAGAAAGTGCTGACCAACCTTGTGAATTTCTGAGTCATGCACAGAGGTCTACACAGAAACTTGTACATGAATGTTCATAGCAACATTATTCATAATAGCCAAAAAGTGGTAACACTCCAAAATTTCCATCAACTGTACAACGGTAGTTATTGTATGACTTTGTGATATATTAAAAATTACTGAGCTGTGTATTTTAAGTTAGTGAATATTATGGTGTGTGAATCACATCTTAATACTACTCATAAAAACAATAATGAAATACTCTCACCTGTGATGACCCAATGAACATTCTCAGGGCTGAGGCTGAACCCAGGTTGTCCACTTTCAGAGTTCAAGCCTGATACCATTCTGTCTGGACCCTGTCTTCCTAGTAGGACATGAAATACCTAAGAAATCCCAAATTACTAGTTTTATATGCTTTTGAAGCATAGTGGTGAATCACTGGTTGGAATCTTTGCTCTGCTACTACTCAGCTGTGCCTTGGGTTTCCCCTTTGGCAAATCTTATTGGGAATAGTGCTGATCTCATAGGGTCGGTCCCTGAGAGGAGGAAATCAATTTCATACAAGTGAGATATTTTGCAGTGTGTCTCATGATAGCAGCACTCAGTAAATGTTTCTCTGTCTCTTTCTGAGTTGTCAGGGATCTCTGTCTGGACCCTGGTTCATAGCCTTTGAGTTTGGGTGTGTTTGTAGCTGTCCCATCCTCGTTGTCCAAGAGATAAGTGGTAATATATGGCTGATGCTGTGGTCCAGGTCCAAAGGTGAGAGAGGAGAAATCCACTAGGATTTGATAAATACCAGGATCAACCTTTGTTCCTTGAGTCATCACTATTTTTAATTTCCCACAGCCCTGATTTTGAGCACAATTTAAGTAAAACTTAAAAAAGGATCTGATGGTACCAGGGCCAAATAGTAATGATAGTTGAGTTTTAGTATTCAAATTAGAATTTGAGTGAATTTGGATAATCAAAAACTTTTCAATTCTACTCCCCATTCTTTGCTAGGTCTCCTCAAGGCTGAATAGCTTTGAAATGGCCATAAATTTGCATAATGCTTCCATAAAGCTAATCACTTTAGGCCTGGAAGCTATTTTGCCTGGAGCTATTATAGTCTTTTACTGTTTCCCTAGCTGATATATAAAATCAGAAGAATTGAGGATTTTTTAAGTTAGAGTAAGGGGTGTTGAAGAATCTAGCTGGGGCCTACTGGGGCTTTGAAAGATGGATCAGGTTCCCTGTCATGATCTAGGTGGCATGAAAGCTTGTTCCACCTGCCACACTGGGGTGTGTTGGGGGAGGGGGCAGATTCCAGAGGGGACTGGAGAAGGTCTGTAATATGGTCTTATGTTATTTGGGAAAAATTTCCTCTCTGAGTCTGTCTTGGAAGGAGCCACTGGCTGACCCCCTTTCAGTTGGTGAGTGCCAGGTAGCCAATGAAACCCTGTGAGATTTTCCTCCCATTTTTGTTTCTCCTTCCCAGACACTTCATGTCATTGATGAGCCCCAACCATTGGGTAGCAATCACTCTGTTTCTGTGCTTCTTGAGATTACATAATTTAAATAATCTGAACATTGAAAAGCTATATGTTATGGTAATGGAGGGAGGTTTATTTTAACTGAAATTTTAATGTTTTCACTAGCCAATACATTCAAAAGGTACAGAGGGTTACTATATACTAATTGTTTGTATTCCTCATCCCCCAATTCATATGTTGAAATCATAATCCAATGTGATAGTATTAGAAGGTAGAGCATTTAAGAGATTATTAAATCATGAGGGTGGAGCCCTCATTAATGCCCTTATAAAATAAAAGAGACCCCAGAGAGCTAGCTCCCTGGTCCCTTGTATTATGCGAGGACACCGAGAAAACACTGGCTATAAACCAGGAAGCAGGTCCTCATCAGGCATTGAATCTGCCAGCATCTTACTTTGAACTTCCTAGTCTCTAGAGCAGTGGAGAATGAATTTCTGTTCTTTATAAGCCACATGGTCTATGGTGTTTTGTTACAGCTGCTTGAATGGACTAATGTTACCAAACAGCTACTGGGGTCTTTCTGACAGCCGCCACCCTCTAGGCAAAATTTTAAGTAGAAGCAAAGGTTTGATGAATAAAGGAAAGGAGTCTTCATTCAAACACTTCACAATTCTGGAATAACAGCTTTATACATGAATTAGTCACTTAAGCCTATCAATTAAGACTAAACTCTTACAGCGGGGTTCTTCTAGCATTTCCCCCTATTAGTTTTTAGTTATCTTATTTCTATCGGTTTAGTTTACAAACTCAAACAACATAATACACAAAAGCTACACACTTTTAGAGAAATAGCAGGCTTCTGTCTCAGAGCTCATTCCCTCTAGAACACCCAAAGAATAAGCCTGGCACCTCTGTCAGGCCAGCCCAATCCTAGGCTGCATAGATACTATTTCATTTTTTGGATGTGAAATAATTCACTTAGTCAATCCCCTCCTGATGAACACTTAACTTGTTTCCAGACTCATGCTCTTATAAGCAGTGCTATAAGGAGTAACACTTTGTTTAGCACCTTTGCTAGTATATCTAATGAATTGCAATAGATGGAATTGCTGAATCAAAGGGTGTGTATGTCTATGTATTAGATCTTGTCAAATTGCTCTAAGGGTGCTTAAAATTTATTATAGAAAATTTCAAATATGTAAAAAATAGAATAGTTTCATGCATGCTGTGTACACATCATGCAATTTAACAGTAACAATTACCATCTTATGGCCAATCTTGTTTTGTTTCCACCTACCCATGTACTCCGTCCCCCACCCAGCACCTCAGTTATTTAGAAGCAAAACCATACTCTTATATTCCAAAGGAGAGAGTTAATGAGGTCCTTGTGGCAGAACTGAATTGCGAGGAGAATCCTTTGCAGATGTTACATTTGGAACACCTGTGTCCCTCGGAATGTGACTTTTCATTTGGGAGAGCCTGGGTGTCTGCCATCTACCATCTGCCTACCCTAACCAACCTGCTGGAGACAGTTCCTTTTCACCCAGAGGATGATCTCAGAAATTAGCATTGCAGTGCAGATTTTCGGAGATGATGTTCTGGAAGGTTGAATGGTTGGGAATGAGCTGACTCAGCCAGCTGCTTTGGAACTCTGATACGAGCGAGAGCCCATAGCAATAAAAACGTACTTTTGACCTGTCGTATCTGAACATTATCAGCAAGTGAGAGCCTTCTTTGTAGCAACATCAGAACTTTGATATTGTGCCTTATCAAAATTTCACACCACTTTTCTGAGAGTAATAGAAATGGATCCAAGTGGGGACAGGTTTTGAATGGAGACTGGCTCTGTGGGGAGGAGGAGGGTTTACACACCACTCATATCCCAACAAAGCACGGATTTTCTCTGAGAGAACTGGAGGGTGTAGCATTTGTAACAGTGTAATTGAGATGGTAAGTCATTCTACCATCAAAACCATGAGTGTTAGCTCCTTTGAGTTTGGGGCATTTTTGATCACCAAATCTAACAAACATCCTGGGGAAGTAGGACAGGTGACGTGCCCAATTTCAAGACAGGGAAAAATAAGACAGAGAAATATGAAAGGACATAGGAAAAAAATCTCCCCTGAAATCCACTTCCCCACCTCCCTTCCTAGCAGTGATTCTTACCAGTGATTCCAAGGGCTTCTCCCGGCTTTTACCTCCACAGTTACTATGCTGCTCCAGGTCCTCCTCATTTCTCCTCTGAGTTAGTATATAGCACCTTCTAGCTGGTCCTTCTACTTCTGTAACAACCCTCCCAACCCCATGCAGCACTCAGAATATGTCACTCCTATGCTCATAGCTGCCCAGTAGCTCCATCTCACCGAGGCAGTCTCCCACCATCTACTACTGCCCTCCCTCACCTGCTCCTGGTTGGTGATCCCGCAACAAATCAAGCCTTATGGCACTCGTTCTTGCTATTCCCTCCACCTGGAATGCTTTTCCCCTAAGAATGTCACAGGGCTTGACCCTGGCTTTCATTAGTCTTTAACAAAGGCTTCCTTGGCTACCCAGCTAAGGCTGCAACCCACCCCTGACACTCCTTATTCCCTTTCTTCCTCTACTTTCCCCTTAGCACTTAACTAACTACCATACCTCAGCAGCATGGGGAGGGTTTTACCAGCCCCTGCCCTGCCAGGCCCTGAATCAGGCACCACCATTGTAAGGAAACTCCATCAGAAATCCAACTGGTTCCTAAAAGACAAGAATAAAATAAAATAAAGTAAAATTAAAGTGTGAGTGGGAATCACTGTCCAAAGTCCCTTTCTGCATAAGATTCCCTGAGCCTTGCTGTACATTGCTAACCTACACGAAGGCTCCTAGAAAGGGCCCTGTATGTGTGGGATGCTACCCTAGAGCGTTTGTACTTTGCTCCTTGGTATACAATAAGAGAAATGGAATGTACATGTGTGTACATGTACGTAAGGTATGCATATGTAAGATTAGGTACACAAACGTACCTTACCTTACATTCTTATCACTTTATTTTCTTTTTCTCAATTGCAACCTGCTGCCAAAAAGTTAAAATAAAATGGAAATACTGAGATGGTTTCATAATTAATTTTTAGTTTCTGTCTTCTTGTTCCACATAAGGAAGGAGCTGCTTAAGTGATTGTCTCTGGACTAGTTTGCAAGTGTGTGCATACTCACCATCCCCCTATGTCCACCCCCGTAACACACAACACATTCCACATTTGTGTTGCCAAATAATTCAGCGGTGTTCAGCTCTCCAGAAGAAAGAGACACGTTCTTACCCATTACGGGTTGCAATAAAAGTAGGGATGGAATAAGCAACTGCAACTGCTGCCTCCAAGAATAACATGATGAAAGCAAAAGCCAAGTAACTGAAGAATCCACATGAAAAGAGGCATAATACAAAGTATTTTTTGTTAATTAGTTATAAATATTAGTTATAAATATGTAAATATTAGTTATAAATAATTAGTTATAACTAATTAGTTATAAATATATTGTTAATTAGTTATAAATATAATTAGTTATAAATATAGTTTCCTTTTGTGGTTTCCCCTTTAACTCATGAATTACTTAGGGGTATATTTAAAATTTTCCATATGCATGTTGTGTTTATCTATTCTTTTACTGTTGATTTCTTTTTTTTTAAAGCAATTTTTTTTTTAAAGATTTTATTTCATTATTTTTAGAAAGAGGGGAAGGGAGAGAGGCAGAGAGGGAAAGAGACATCAATGTATGGTTGCGATTCACCTGCCTCCAGCCACAGACCTGACTGGAGACCTGGTTTGCAACCTGGTTATGTGCCCTGGCTGGGGAATCGAACCTGCGACCTTTGGGTTTGCAGGCCAACACCTTAACCACTGTGCTACCAGCCAGGGCTACTGTTGATTTCTAATTTTGCTGTGTTATGATCAGAAACTGGTCAGTACAATGCCGGTTATATAATAATGGATTATGTATGTTGAGCTTTCCCTTATGGACTAATATGTGATCAAGTTTGTTTGCAAGCATGCCACATATGCTTGAAAGAATTTTGGATGATCTGTTTTTAAAGAGAGTTTTTATTTTAAAATATTATGGACCTTAGAAATAAAACAGCCAATTATTTTCACCAGCAAAAAATGGGTTTATCCAGAAATAGCCGAACATTGCAAATCAGGATGAGCATAGTATAACAAAAAGTCTAGGCAAGTCTGGCAAACAAAGGAGAGAACAGTTACTTTATAGAAAAAAAGGAGGAAGTTGGGTGGAGATGTTTTGAACAGAAAGTCCATTGGACTAAAGTGAGAGTTCAGATTGGTGATAGTTTCTCATTGGCTGCATTGCAATGGTTCCCATTGGCTGGGCTTATTGCTGGGCAAAGAGAAAATCTTCCTTCCTCCTATTGGGTAGTAGAGACACTTCTTATTGGGAAAGCAAGGTATATGTCTCTTCTTAGTAGGTCTACAAGGTCTGTCCCGAAAGTATCGGCCACGTAAACTATTTTAATTATATTTGACATTGGCTCGATACTTTTGGGACAGCCTTCGTATAAATGCCATTTCTTCCTCTTGGAGTATGTTGGAGTGGTAGTGCATGACACCTCCCCCTTTAGGCCTCCCAACTTCATTTTAAATGAGGTTTTCTTATTCATTTTCACAGTAAATAATCAAGGTTAGCAGTGGAATTGAAATCTATCTTCTTTTTCTGTCTGCTAGATCTCTCCGACCCTTGTATATGAGTCAGAGTAACACAAGACAATGCTGCTGTGATGATGCTGAAAGTACTACCATTTCATGACCCCATCTATCTATAAAATACTTTTCTTTTTCTTTTTTAAAAGATTTATTATTTTTAGAGAGAGAGGGGGAGGGAGAGAGGCAGGGAGGGAGAGAGACATCCATGCATGGCTGACCTTCACCTGCTTCCAGCCATGGATATGGCTGGAGACCTGGCTTGCAACCCAGTCATGTGCCCTTGCTGGGGAATTGAACCAGTGACCCTTGGTTCGCAGGCTGGCGCCATATCCACTGTGCTACCAGGCAGGGCTCTTTTTCTTTTTTTAAGATTTTATTTATTATTTTCAGAAAGAGGGGAAGGGAGAGAGGTAGAGAGGGAGAGAGAGACATCAATATATGGTTGCCTTTCACCTGTGTCCAACTACGGACCTGGCTGGAGACCTGGCTTGCAACCTGGTTGTATGCCCTGGCTGGGAATTGAACCAGCGACCTTTGGGTTCACATATAAAATACTTTTCATTCACACTAATAAGAACCATGACTACTTTGCCAAGAAGATACAATAATCATTAAGCTGAATAAACCAAACAAGATAGCCTGGAACTATGTAAACAGAAATAGAGAAGGTTACATGGAAAAACAGAATTCTCCAATAATGGTAAGAAACGTTAAGCACGTTCTCAGTGTGCCAGGCACAATACCATATTCACCACATCATGAAGGAGGGCTTTGAAGCCCCTCCTATTTTCAGACAACAGCTGAGCCCTAGAAGAAGGAAGTCATTGGTCCCACTAATTAGTGGCAGAATTGAGACCAACAGGGCAATAGCTTTGCCTTTCTGCCATCATGTTCTTCTTCTATCTTCACTCTACTTAATATTTCTTCTCATAATCTCCTAAGTATGTAAAGATAGTGATTAATCTGAGTGTCTCAAGAAAGTCCTTTCCAGGTTGGCATAGGGAATAAGAAATCTCAACAGATAAAAAACATCAAGTAGTAGCACTTCTGTGAATGGCTTCCAAATTAGTCCCTTACCCACTCCTACCCCTCTTTTCCCCCTGAAGCACAGTTGCAGGAAACACATTAACCTGAGATGAAGCACATATTAGAGAAAGGCTCTCTCCATAGCATTATCTATTACTCTAATGAGCATGAAAAAGGGGAGAGGGGATGCTCTCTTTCTAGCTATTATTATCTCCACTATAGAGTTGACATACACAAGCTCATTATTGCATTATGTTTTATTCAACAAAATAACTTTAATGTTGTAGTTTAAATTGAATTTGCTAAAACATCTTCATCTCCAGCATAATGTGCCTCAAGTGTCTTCTTGGTGCCTGCGTTTTCTCCAGAATTACAGTGCTGAAGCTATGGAAATGTTGAAATTATATGCAATCTGCAAAACAATTTGGCTATAACGTGGTAATTGGCCTTGCACATAATTAAAGGAACATTTTCTCATCAGAGTTGTTCCATCGAAGACCCAAAGGCTATCATTGTACAAATCATCCACTTAGGAAAACCTTTATTCCCAGGAGACTATAAAAATCTGGTTATACAAACAGATTTGCTTATTCAGTACCATTAATAGCTCCTCACAGTTAAAAAATAATCAAGGTGATTGACCTATAATCTGCCTCCTCTGTGACCGAGTGTCACTTTGACAGTTGGGAGATTTTGACTCTGAAAATTACTCACAACTGGCATCAGGACCCAGGGAAGAGACTCTCAAAAACCAAAAACCTGTGTATTCTCAGACTGTTAATCAAAAAAAAAAAAAAAAAAAAAAAAAATCACTTCAACTGGATTAGGGTCTTGTATGTGGTAGAAAGGCTCTTACAGACAATGAAATTGGATGGATTCTTAGATGTGACACCCTCTTGAGTCAGTTCAGATTCTTGATTGATAGATGCTTACTGGAAAAATTGCTTCAGTGTCTGTGCAATATATATATATATATATATATATATATATATATATATATATATGGCATGTTTTGAGAACTTCCAGCAGTTATATTTATATATGATCTTTAGAAATGACCCTGAATAACTCTTACTAAGAAACCCCCAGTTGGTGTTTTTTTTGGAATATATCCGCTGGTTGTTTTAATTAGGAATCTCTCCCCTACCTTAATCCTCTAGGTTCTATTCTTATTTCTTTACATGATTTTTTGGGGGCGGGGCAGGATCAGCTACTCCCAAGGTCCTTGCATCTCTTTGTTTACATTCCAGAACTCTCTGTATGACTCTGTTTTGGCATATTCAACTGCCCACTGGTCATATCCACTTGGACGTTTCTCTTAAACTTGATCTCAGCTTGCCTTTCCTCTCCTGATTCCCTCTTCTGCCTGGGTTCCTGAGGTACAACTCATCTCATAATACACCAAGTTCCCCAAAACTTAGATGCCATCCTGTATTCCTCCTCTTTCCTCAGTCAAGTTAGTCCACCTCTCTCTCCCCCCACACCACCACAGCCTCAGTCCAGCCAACCATCTTGCTCACTTGGGTTATTCGACCCTCCCACCTGGCCTCCTTGCTACCTATCCATCATTGGAAGCCAGACCATATACATATATATTTCTACATTCTTCAACTCTTACTCTTGCAATTATATAAATTTCTTTAATCTCCTCAAATGCTCTTTCAGCTCTCAGTATTTGCATATGTTCCTTCCTCTGCTTGGAGCAATTTTCCAATCTCTTCCTTATTCACCTAGATAACCCATATCATCTTCTAGTCTTCAACTTATAGGTTGTTTGATGGGGGAAGTCTTTCTGATCACCTAATACTAGATTAGGTGCCCCTTTCATGTGCTCCTCCTGCCCTATGTGAACCCTCATCCTAGCACTCTGAGTCATAAACAATTTTTGAAATGGTTTACTTCCCTAATGAAACGCAAGGCTCACTGAGAACAGGACCCATGGGGATTCAGTGTTTTACTTCCAGTACCTGACATTTGACAAAGCTTATGTTTTTCCCCACATACCATGTGGTCTGTTTTAGGGCTGTGCACACAAGTTCTGATGTTGGAGGAATGACCTTCCTAATATTCATTCTAAGTTGGCTTAGAGAAAATCCAGTAGGCACTTCCCAAAATACAAAACAAAAGGTTAACGTAAATCTGAAGTTCTTCAGCTTCAGGATGAATTAGAATCTCCTGGGAAGCTTATTACAAATGCTGGCTCCTGTGGCCCATTTTTAAAGAATCAATGAGTTAGTTGCTCTCTCCTCAAAATATGTCTAGAATTGAGCCCCTCTTTAGCACCAGTCTGGACTGAACCTCTTCCATCAACTTCCACCCAAGTCACTGCAGTGCCTTTTCGCTGGTCTCCTTCTGCTCCTGCCCTGTCCTCCCAGAGTCTATTCTCCTAGAGCAGTGGGAGTGATCCTTTTAAGCAGAATTCAGGTCACATCAGTTCTCTGTTCAGGACCCTTTGGTGTTCCGTATCTCACTTAAGAGTTGAAGCTGAAGCTTCAACCATAACCCACAAGGCCCACTATGATCTGACCCCTAATTGCCTCCTTTCTATTCTCATCTGCTGCTACTCTCCCTGTCACTCCCTCTGTTCCAGCCACAGTAGCATCTTCTCTATTCTGTGATTATACCAAGTCTGCCCTTGCCTTATGGCCTTTGTACTTGCTGTTCTCTCTGCCTGGAACACTGTTCCCCTGGACACCCACATTGCTTGCTCTGTCTCTCCCTTCAGCTCTCTCACCTCTCAGTGAGCCTTTCCTAGCCTCTCTGTCTAAAATGGCAATATCCACACTTCCTCCAATATGTCCCATTCCCCTCCCTGCTTTGTTTTCTCTTCATTTTCATTTCTAATGCACACACATTTAAAGTTCTTATTTACTTTCAGTTCCTCCCACTGGAATGACAGTTCTATGAGAGCAGATTTTTTGTCTGTTTTGTTCACTGCTGTACCTTCAGCACCCAGGACAGTGTTTGGCACATAGTGAGCATCCAGTAAGTATCAGGAAAATGAATGGTTAAACCAGAATCTGCATTTTTTATTGTGGTAAATACATATAACATAAAATTTACCATGTTAACCATTTGAAAGTGTATAATTTAATGTGTTCACTATGTTGTGTGATCATCACTGCAGCTTTTATTTATTTTCCAGAGCTTTTCCATCACTCCGAAAAGAAACCCCACACCCATCCAATCACATCTGACTCCCTTCCCCAGCCCCTGGCAACATTAATCTGCTTTCTGTCCCATGGCTTTGCTTATTTTGGATGTTTTATATAAATAGAATAAAATAATATGTGGTCTTTGGGGCCTGATTTATTTCACTTAGCAACATGTTTTTGAGGTTCACCAATTTACAGGAATTTGCATTTTTGGATTATTTTATTGATTATACTATACAGTTGTCCCAATTTTCCCTCTTTGCCTCCTCTGCCTAGCAATTGCTCACCTTCAGCAATTCCTCCTTTAAGTTTATGTCCATGGGTTGTGCATATAATCATTGGCTTTTCCATAACATTATTTTGTATCTACCAATTATGCTTCTTAATCTGTGTGCCTTTTCCCCCATTCTTCCTCTCCCTGCTGATAACCCTCTATATGATTTCCATATCTATGATACTGATCCTGTTCTAGTTGTTTGCTTAGTTGTTTTTTCTTTTTTAGATTTAGTTGTTGATAGTTGTGAGTTTGCTGTCTTTTTATTGTTCATAGTTTTTATCTTCTTTTTCTTACATAAGTCCCTTGAACATTTCATGTAATAATGGCTGGTGATGATTAATTCCTTTAGCTTTACCTTGTCTGGGAAGTATTTTATCTGTCCTTCTATTCTAAATGATTAGCTTTGCTGGATAGAGTAGAGTAATCTTGGTTGCAGGTCCTTGCTTTTCATCACTTTGAATACTTCTTGCATCCCATTAGCAGAATGATTTCAAGAACCAGCTTTGGGGGAAGAAATAATGATTTTTGAGTCCCAGCTCTACTACTCACTAGCTATGTGACCTTGAATTAGTTACATAATCTCTGAGATCTGTTTTGCTTCTGTAAAGTGGGAAATACAACTCATAGGTCTCCCTGGAGGATGAAATGAGCTAATTCTCAACATGGCTTTCAACCCTCGTTAATGTTAATATTAACCAATTGCCAGACCCACATCCACTGCAGTGTCTTTGCTGATTCCACTGGAAATCAGTTTCTAAGTTCCCAATGATCAAGCCAGATTACAAACAAGGGTTAGCCCACTGCACTGGAACAAAGATTTCATCCCGACACGGTGACTCTAAGATGCTGAACTGAAATCCACCCTGGAATCTCCTGCTTGTCATTTAAGTTCAAAGTCAGCTGGGGGCTTGCAGGGCAAGGCTACTCACCACTTAGGGAGTAGTGATGCTTTGAAAAGTCAGCTGAGAATTGTGTTATTGATGGATGGCACCTCAGAGTGCAAATTAATTCTGACAGAGAAACTCACCCCCGCTGGGGAAAATGTCTCTGGGCTGGCCGCCATGCCCGGATGGAGGGCTTTTCCTGGGCGCTCTCAAAAGTACTAACAGCTGGAAGGTGGTGCTTTCTGAGCTAAGTGGAACTGTGTTCCTCCCTGCACACTGCCACTCTGCAGCACACATTTATTCCTGTTGCATTGATTAAAAGTGCTTACAAAAGAGGTTTGAAGGGAGTGGTGACAGTGCGAGTTATGGCTCTGCTGGTTGCCAGTGGAGCCGCTGCTTTGCCTGGCTATGTATGCAAGGGTGTTTTGAAAAGTGGCTGGGACCATTAGGAGTGACTCCATGTAAATAAATGCTGCTGCCGCAACATCTTGTAGCCTGATTGCGGCTATATTTGCAGAGCACAAACCAGGAATCTAAGCTTCCCCACAAACTCTGCTGAACCCTGTTTGCTCTTTACCCAGGTCTCTCTATCCAGAAGTGCTTTTAGCAACTGAGTGACTCAATGCCCTCTCTTAGTATCTCCTTGCAAAGCCTCTCATCAGGGACTAGGAAGAAATCAATTATAGCACTGTTTGGAGGAGCCCCCAAAGTATTTGCATTTTCAAATTGGTTACTAGTTGTCTCAAATGAGTTTCCAATTAGTAGAGCTTGAGGCATTGTAAGGAAATGAAGTGCAAATATGTAAATATTGTGAGGGAAAACTCTCCTATGTCTGCCCCATGAGTGACTTTTACTTACCTTGGTTTCCTTTCTTTGAGTCTGCCATTTTCCTCAACTTTCAGGGAGGGTCCCTGGGAGTGACCTGTTGGAGGCGGTTATCTTTAAGTCGGGTCTGTAAATTAGAACAACTTGATGAAGTCATGCAATATATTCTTTGCTGTGGCAGACTGTATTCTCTGAGAGGATGGCCACAGTAATATTTCCCATCCTATGGATTCTTCTGGAAGTTTGTCATACCTCCATGGAGAGGTGAAGTACAATTCCCCTCCCTTTGAATCTGTTTCCACAAATAAAATGTGGTGGCGATGGCTCTTTGACTTTGGAGGCTAAGCCAGAAAAGCCTGTGCAGCTCCTTCCTGGTTTTCTTTACAAGCTCACACTTTGAATTCAGCCACCATGCTGTGTGGAAGCCCACATAGCCAATGACAAGGCCCATGTGAAAAGGACCCTCTAGCTTACAGTCCTGGCAGTTGACACTGGCACCAACTATTCAGCTGTGGAATGAGCCCTCTGGAGAGTGGTCCCTTCAGCCCCCACTTGAGATGTGACAGGATAGTAAGAACCTTGGAAAATTCCTGGGCAAGTGAAATGGGGAAAACTAAGAGATGAAAATTAAAGAAGGCCAAACTGTTTGAAGAACTTACAGCCAAGACAGTATCTTCCCTAAACAAGAACACTTGAGAGTGAATGGTTCATACCTCTCCTCCCTGACCAGAGAATTTCCCTGGTCTGAGAAAATAGAGAACAGAGACCCAATTAATGTAATTTATGCCAGCTAACCTAAGGGCAGATGAAGTCAGGGGAACAAATAACAAACAAATAAAAGCCAAATGAACCAACCAACCAACCAAAAAACAAACAAACAAACAAACAAAAAAACCCATTAAAAGCCAGGCAGATACAAGATAAAAGTAAAACAGTATAGAAGACTAAAGAATATTCCTACACCCCCCCCCATATGCTCATTTTGATGTATCAGCATATTAAACATGCACCTGAAATGCTAGTGAATATTCTGCTGGAACCCTCCCCTAAGATTCTCACCCACAGAAAAAAAGATAAAAAGCCCATAGGACAAGGCATCAATGCAGGGTTGCTCTAGAGCACACCCAATTCCTCTTCCTGGGCACAAACCTCTATTTCCTCCTAAACCCTAAGCACCCCTAGGAGACTTGCAGCCAGAGAAACAGAGGGCAGCTGGCCCGGGGCTTAACCCCATCCTGTCTTCAGGGCCCTCTCTCCTCTGACTTCTCCAAGAGCTAAAAGTAGCCCTGCCTTAGTTCACTTCTGTCTCTGTGACCTTCCCTTCTTTTCTATACATTTTCTAGGGAGCCAGAGCAGAGAACTGCCTATGCTTTCTTTTTCTCCTCCTCCTCCTTCTTCCAAATCCTCCTCTTCCTCTTCTTAATACTTTATTTATTTTTATTTTATTTTTATTTTTTTCCACCTGATTCTTTTTATTTTTCTTCCATTTAGAAATTTTTTGTTTTTAAAGATTTTATTTATTATTTCCAGGGAGAGGGGAAGGGAAAGAGGCAGAGAGGGAGAGAAGAATCAATGTATGGTTGCCTTTCACCTGCCTCCAGC
This sequence comes from Noctilio leporinus, assembly GCA_004026585.1. NCBI lineage: Eukaryota > Metazoa > Chordata > Mammalia > Chiroptera > Noctilionidae > Noctilio > Noctilio leporinus. Next base: position 28,977 of record PVIW01006505.1, read on the forward strand.
CACGGACCTGACTGGAGACCTGGCTTGCAACCTGATTATATGCCCTGGCTGGGGAATCAAACCAGAGACCTTGGGGTTCGCAGGCTGGTGCCTTATCCACTGTGCTACCAGCCAGGGCATAATACTTTATTTATTTTTAGAGATAGGTGGGGGGAGGGAAGGAGGGAGAAAGAGAGGGAGAGAAACATCGTTGTGTGAGAGAAATGTTTATTGGCCGCCTCTCGCACACCCCCAACTGGGGACCTGGCCTGAAACCCCAGCATGCACCCTGACTGGGAACCTTTTGGTTCCAATCTACAGAGCCACACCAGTCCTGTTACTTCTTTTCCCCTAAGACCTTCCTTTGTTTCAATGTCCCCAGCCTGGACTTGGAGAATCTTTCCTACACAAAGTCAAGAACCATACACTACAGCACGGGTGGCCAACACAAGGCCTGTGGGCCAAATCCAGCCCTCCACCTTGTTTCTACCTGGCTCGCTTAACTGTTAAGGAGTAGTTACATTTATATAGTCCTAAAATTACATTCGGCCCTTTGAAGGTAACCAAGAGGCTAATGTGGTCCCTGGTGAAAATGAGCTTGACACCCTGCACTACAGGCTGGCCTGTGGTAGACCCGCGCTGGGCCAATTCCTGTTGGGTAACAGAGAACATTGGCTGATACTGTGAAAAGCAGAAATGGGCCTTTTCTGTGGCGCCTTGCCCAAATCACAGACTTGTTAGTGGAACCAATGATGTATTTTTTAAGCCACTGAATTTTGGGGTGGTTTGCTGTATAGAAATAATCAGAACACCTACTTTGCATAAAGCTCCTGCAGGAAAGAGGCCTCTGGAGTCAGAATGCCTGGGTTCAAATCCCCTTTCCACCCTGTATCATCAAGGTAACTTATGACACATTCCTTAACCTCTTTGTTCCTCAGATTCTTCATGTGTAAAAGAGATGATAATAATATCTACCTCACAGGTGCTGTAAGGGTTTAAAATAATAGTTGTAGTAATGATAATAATAGTAATAATAATTTGAATGGATGATTCTATCCTATAAAATGTGAATTCCTTCACAAATGTTTTTTGAATGCCTGTTATATGCCAGGCTATGATAGACACTGGGGAGATTAGGGTGAAAAAAATAGCTCTTGCCCTTGCATCCTGAAGCTTAAGTCTAGTAGGGTACATGGACCTTAACAAGTAAACAATAAGTCGACATATGATGACCAGTTCTAAGTGACACTGAGGTTGAGGCTTGGGTGAGGGGTAGGTTTTGGACAGATGGAAAGCCAAGGGAAAAGCATGTGTAGAGGTCCTGAGGTCTGAAAGAGAGGACTTGAACCCCCAATTTTGGCCTCACTCTATGCATCACTGTCATGCACCATTTCTCAAGTACCTGTAAGCACTTCTTCCTGGCAAGCATCTACATGGTTTCTGTTTCCTTTATGTAGAATTGTATCAATGCCCATGGGTTGAAGTATCCTCAGGCATTCTGGCTCTGAAAACAAAACACGATGAACACAATGAAGTGCACATCAGTCAGGAATCTTGGCTGCAAGCAACAGCAACTAACCTTGTTATGAAGTAAGAAGGGAGTTCACTGCAAGGTTTTTTTGGGTTCTCTGAATACATAGGTAGCTGTGGGACCAAACTTAGGGAATTGGCAGGAAGGTGTGTGTGTGTGTGTGTGTGGTTGCTGGGGAGAAGGGGTTGGGAGTCAGCTGGTTTGAGCTATCTATTGGCATAGAACTGACCCCTGTCTTTGCAACTCTTTTTCCAGAGTCAGAGCCCTGGTAGCAAGCGTAGTGGGTATTTGCAAAGGTGGTTGGCAGTGGGAAATGGACTTTAGGATCTATCCCCTACAAAGGCTATGCACGATGAAGAATTCTCTCTGTTGACCTGAAGGAGAATACCTATCAGAAAGGATTCCTTGTGGTTAACAGGGCCCAAATTCATAGTTGAAGTCTAGCAGCCATTGTTTGCCATGCCCTGTCATACACAATGCACATCAGGCAGAAGCAGAAGACTAAATCTTCACTTTCTGAGCTGTGTTCCTGCTGGCTTGGCTGAACCTAATAAAGGAGTTCTTGGGATGGCATTTCACCCAATGTGCTGATGACACCTGCCCTCTTCAATTGGAGCTGCACAGTTATATCCTCATTTGCACCTTTACTGAGCAATCAGAGTGGATCCATAATCACAAATTAGGATGCACAGTTCTGACCATTTGGGACAGTGCTATTTGGACCATTCAAACTGTGCAAATTTGGGGATGAGGAGAGGAGGTGGCACTTTCTCTATAAACTGTACACAAGGGTACATTTCCTTGGTTTACAAACTTTACCAGGATAAAATATCTTTGTTTACTGTAATTCAGTTGGGGGACTCCTGTTGGCATTGGATTAGTGGCTCCCCACCCCACCCCAAGGACAGGTATGGATGCTAATGGGGATGTCAGCCATAGACCAACAAATGTCCATTATCTCATCTTTCTTGGAATGCTTTCATGGAGAATGAGAGGGTGGCTGTGTTCCCAGTCCACAGTGGCTTCTTTGAGAGAATTCATTCTGTCTTTTCTCTACCTTCTTGTCCTCATGGGAAGCATCACCAGGGCCTGAGAACTTTGTCTGACCAAAAAAAGGTAAGTGCTAGACTCATTGTAAGGCAATGGTGCTACATAAAGATGTTCTCACATGACATCACCACTTTGGACTCATTCCTAAGTCAGTTGTGGCTTTTATAGTCTTGGCTTTCTGACACGAAATGACAGCAGTTGTCATTTATGGGATATGGTGCAGCCTCATGGCTGGTCTTCCTCATTTCTCCTCTGCTCTGTACTTTCATTTTATTGGAAATAAGCCAAGGCATACTCTCATTAGTGCTCAGTACAGACCTTGGTTCTGAACTTGAGATGGAAAATTGTGACTCTTTGTCAATATGTGAGTGGATTTGATCATGATGCATCTGTGCTTCCCTGAGGTGGGATGATGGGGAGAGGTAGTGATACTGAGCAGAGTGAGTTTGAGGGAACCAACTCAGCTTTAATGGGGAGATGGTGAATCCCAGCATTCTCAGTCACCATGTACAGAGGGGAATGGAGAATAAAGGTAGGCTTTGGGCTGGTGAAACTATCCAAGGTGGTCTATCCATGGGGGTGGGTATTCCAGCTGTAATTTTGAACCAGTGCTGATCCTTAATCCAATTCTGGTGTTCTGAGTGTTGGGAATGGTCCAATTCCATGCCTAAAGGTATGGGCAATAAGAGTCTAGTTTCTTGTGGGGAGCTGGGAAGGTCTAGGCATAGTGGCTTTGGGGTCAGAAAGAACTCAGCTAGAATCCTGGCTGTGCCACTGACTTGGTGAAAGTGATTTACTTTCTGTAAATCTTAATCTCTTCATCTGTAATATGAAGATAAAATGGAATCCATGCCTCAAAGGGTTATTCCAAGAATGAATTGATATGATGCCTGGTAAGTTCTCATTGCATTTCCTGGTACCTAGAATGTGCTCAGAGCTTGCTAGCTATTGTTAATAAAGACTCAAGAGTCTGTGGCTTGCTGCGCATGCTGGTGGATTCCCCCAAGCTTGTTGCAGGACCACGACAGCAGCAAAGTGGCTTCCAGGGACCAGGGCAGAGCTTGGTTGCCCAAATTGGGTTGACTTCAATGCCTCTGCCTAAGGCTGCAGGCTCCCTCTAAATGGCTGCAGACACTATCTTATCTCCATAGGCAGTCCTTCAGAATCTCCCCATTCTTCTTTGAAATCCCTCTTTTCCTGGAATCCTTAGGTCCTTTCCCTTTCCTAGACTATTTGGATACCCAGCTTGTTTCCCTGCCTCTTAGGCTGTGCTTTTCTTCAGGTAGTCTACTGGCTAATGGCAGGCACAAAGTGCCAAGCCCATGTTCCCAGACATCTAATCCCAGGTAATTCAAGAGGAGTGGTCTGGTACCTCTGATTGCCTGGCTTCTCGGGATGAAGTTGGTTTAAAGATAGGAGTAGAACCTTCCCCACCTCCTGCAACCTAGGAGGATGGAGGGGCAAGAATCAACAACCAACAACCTTTGCTCTTGGCTGATGAGATTCTTCATTTTTTGGTTTCTGTCAGCTAAGTTGGGCATTGAAGATCAGTTAAAATACATGAACATTGATTTCAGTAAAGGCCAGAGGGATAGGTGGCTTGTTTTCATCTCTCCATGGTGTATTCTTCCGGAGTTTTGCATCTAATTCATTGAAACAGAAAAGGGAAAGTATTGATTGATATAACCAGACCAGTGAGAAGCTCTCTCTTGCCGATGTTATCCTTCCCTCTAGCCTCTGTATCATGTTTTGCTTTTTTTTTCTCTCTCTTATTGTAGATGGAATTTTTATGTATGGTGGGGATCTTGGCAGAAGTGTTTTGGGCATTCATTCTTATGACTTTGTTGTCAGGAAGAAAATTGACTTCCCTCTCCCAGCTCCAGTGTGAAAATTCTCAGAAAAGGGTTGTGATGGGCCCTCCTGGGCCACTTTTCTACATGTAGACTAGGGATTTGGGGTACTCTGTTTGGCCCAAATTGAGTCTAGGGTTGGGTCGGGTGCAGCTATTACCAGAAGAACCTGAGTGGGGAGAATGGTGGCGCAGATAGGGCCACCAGGAGAAGTCATTGTGAAGTGAGTCTATAACAATGGGTAAGTCTGCAAAGCTATTTGCTATGCACTATTTCTTCACCACTTCAACTCTTCTTTGGAATAAGGCAGGCAACCAATACATTTATCAATAAGATATACAATTTTGTTATGGCAGAAATGAGCGTGAAGTTAAAACAAAGAAACCCAGAGAGAGTTATCAGTAACCAGGAAATGACAAATAAATCATTTATGCCTTATTGTCCTTGGTTATTTGTAGTTTTGAAGCATGAGTGAATAAGAGATCAGGGTAAGGGTGAGTTCTCAGCCTGGAGACAATTTGTAAATGGAAACCCTGCACTTTCAGTTACCATGGGATGGTCATCACAAATCTTGACTGAGAATATGGGTTGTGGCCATAGGAGGAAATGATTCCAGGAGTTGGGAACCTCTGCTGGCCAAATAAGGTAGCTTCTTAGAGATGCCTTGAGTTGTAAGTAAAGCCAAAATATCACATTTGGGGTTTCTGTGTAGACATATTTTGGAAATATGGTCATTTTCTTGCCTGTATATTTCTACATTGTTTTAGAGGGTGGCCTGCATGGTTTTTAGCTTAATAATATACAAGGTGGGTAGTGTTTGCAGAGGGATGTGGTCACTTAACTACATAGGCAGTGCCACATTTTTAATTAACTATTGATTTGTAGGGTTGTGTATTGAGGTTAGTCAGGTACAACAAGAATAGATAACTTTACCTGGCTTCCTTTAAACTCCAGCATATAAATCTGATGTGGAGTGACTGTATATTAGAAATGGAACCTTTTTATTTTTTTTCATCTAGAAATAATCAACGTAGCCTCAAAGTTGAGAATTACAAGCACAATTTAACCTTCTCCTATTTGAGAGAACCTGTGTTTTATTTTCTTCTTGGGTTATGGAGTAAAGGGGAGATATTTCTTTCTTGTTTTGGAAAAACCCCACTACTTATGGTGAGCAACAGCCTTTACTATGGAAGGGACAAATGCAGTATTTTCCCAATAAGGAGTCACTGTGTATTCCCAGACATAGCTGGAGCTAAAATGCAGGGCAGAAATATTGTCCAGCTTCCTACTAACTCAGAAGTATCTTCAGGTTAAATTTTAAGTTCAAGTGACAAGGATGAGAAAACACTGAGTGAGATTTCAGACTTCCTGAAATATTACTGTTTTTTAATGCTAGATGTATAAAACATGATTGCATTTGTTGTGAACATGGAATCCAAGAATGAATCTTAACCACATGGTTCTTTATCTTTGGCAGCCTCCCAAGAGATCCTGAAGTTCGCATTTTTCTTTACTGCATCAAGATCAATGAGCAAGTAGCTCACCTAGCTGTCATTTTAGAATTTGGTAATGGCTAGAGTTCTTCAAGCCAGGGTAGAGAAAAGCTAAGGAGAGGGTGCCCAACATGTCAAAATATTTTTTTTATTACAATGTTTGGGATCCTAGAGCATCATTCATAGTGACCTTCTTAGAACCTTTTGTGGTTTCCTATGCTTTTTGTTAAATTACAGTTTACATTTAATATTATTCTATATTAGTTGCAGGTGTACCGCATAATGGTTAAACAATCATGTACTTTACAGGGTGGTCCCTCCAATATTTCAAGTACATACCTAGCCCTATATATTCCTGTTCTTTAGATGTGCTTGTTGACTGTTGGGTACAAATGGCAGGCCAGCACCTCTTCCTTTGGTGAGCAACTCTCTTCCACTTTCAGAGCAATCTTGTTCAGTTTATGTGGTTCAGGGTGATCATGTAACTCAAGATTATCCAATAAGAGGGCTTGATCCTACTGACCACATTGATTGGTTTGGGAATGGACATATCTACGAATATCTCCATTGCAACCACTCAACTCTACTATTGTAGAGATAAAGTGGCCATGTGCCGTATATGAATGAATGGACCTGGCTATGTTCTAATAAAACTTTATTTACAAAACCAGCTTGTGGGCCAGATTTGACTTGTAAACTATAGTTTTCTGGCCCTGGAGTTAGGCTGATTGGCACATATGATTATCCTGGTTACTGTTATCTGCCTGGTCAACACGTCCTGAAAGGAACTTGCATTTTATGTGTGGAGGAGAGGGTTTCTCTGCATCCTCTTGGGAATGAAAGTGGAGCTTGGAGCCCCAAATGACATCACAGTCATGCTGTGACCAGATAGGGAACCAGTCTCAGGATGGCATGCACACTGAAAGAGTCTTGGATTTTGATGGAATTACCCAGATGCATAAGTCACCTGGCTCCTGTTTTACCACTGGGCTGCCATTTGTGTGAGCAGACAACACAAATTTCTTTATTGGATGAGCCAGCTTGAGTCTGGATTTTCTGTTCCTTGACTTCAAGGGCAATTCTAACCAGTACAGGGTTTAAATAGATTTGAATGAATCTGTGGACCTGGTCATTAAGTGAACCTGAGTGGTTTGGGGGATGCACCTTAAGTTTTTGAGGATGATTTCATGAGGGGAAGCTATACGTTTTCCAAGTTACTTCAAACCAGGATTGTATGCCAGAGTGGAAATTCCTATCATGTGGAAAATGTACTCAGAGCAGGATAGTATGCATTTTGGACCCAAGAGTGTTGTCATGAGGCCATTGTTCATCTTTTGACTAAATTTGGAAATAATTCTTAGTTAATGTATTGATTTAGGATAAAATGTTTTCTCAAAGAAAACCATGACAAAAGAGTTTTGACCACTGCTTCAGGTTGAAGGTGTGGATAAGCTGGGGACACCTGGGGGAGGGGTGGGTGGGTGGTGATCACAGCCAAAATTTTTTGCCTTTGACTCTGATCCTACCCACCTCCCTCAGGTTTTATCCATGTGGTTTAGGAGAATAGCACATTTATAAAACTGTTTTTGTTGATAAAATATGCATAACATAAAATGTAACATTTTAACCATTTTAAGTGTGATATTTAATGGCATTAAGTAGTTCATATTGTTGTGCAACCATCACCACCATCCATCTCCAGAACTTTTTATCTTCCCACACTGAAACTCTGCATCCATTAAACATTAATTTCCATTCTCCTCTCCCCCAACTATCATTCTGCACTCTTCCCATGAATTTGATGATTGTAGGTACCTCATGTAAGTGAATTCATACAAGAGTTGTCTTTTTGTGTCTGGTTTATTTCACTGAGCATGTCTTCATGTTTATACCTATGTTGTAGCACATTTTACTGCAATTTATTTAAAAATTTTGTCTTTTATTTATTTTTTGGAGAATGGCACATTTTTAGAAATTGTTGTCCTAAATAATGAGTTCTGAAAGAGACAGATACAATAAGCCATTGGGACTAACCGGGGGGAAAAAAAAAGCCAGTTTGTACCTTGAGGCTCCGCTCAATGCCAGCACTTTGGCTGTTTTAGTTTTTCTTTATCTATTTCCAGAATGCTCCTTGAGACTCTGCTGGCTCTAATCTCCCAGGGTTCTGAGCTTCAATTTCTTCATCAGAAAATTGTGGATGACTGGTATGTATGTATGTGTGAGCATGCACATGTGTGTGTATTTAGAAGCACAAATGAAACATGTTCTAAACAGTATTCTGCAACTTTCTGTAAACAATGTATACGTATTGGGGAATCTTTCTATGTCAATATGTAAAACTTTGCTCCATTTTTTAGTAGTTGCATGTATTCTGCTTTATGGCCACACTGTAAATTTATTTAACCCATCTTCCATGTGTGGACATGTATTTTTTTTCTGGTTATTTGCTTACTCAAATTATGCTGCAATGAATTCCCTTATACACTATCTTGGTTCACTCATGCGAGCATAGCTGTAGGATCATTCACTAGAAGTGAGGTTTCTGAGGCAGAGGGTATGAGCATTTGACATTTCAAAAGATGTTATCAAATTAGATAGTTTCATTTGCAAGTATGTCTAGTTAGGAGAAAAGCTGTTAGATTAACTCCACCTTGTAAATGTTATATTAGAATAGTTCATTTATTAAATTGATTTAATAAATCAATTAAATAAATTTACGTGGCTATTTTAAATAGCACGTAAGTTCTTTTGAATTGGTGACTTGGAATTCCTGCATCTTCTCCAAAAGGACTCAAGGGAGCCTATAGCAAGATTCAAAACAAATAAGGCTAAAAATAATAAACACACAGAGAAAAGCCAGGATGGTAATAGTAACAGCTAATGCTTATTTTGAGTAACTGCTGTGTGTCAAACACTGTTCCAACTGCTATTTATGTATAAACTCATCTAATCCTTGCAGTCTCACTAGGGAAGGTTTAACACATCCATGTCATAAATAGGGACACTGAAACATAGTTAGTGGTGGAGCTGGGATTTGAACCAGAGAAGCCTGGTTTCAAAGTTTTCCCTTTATTATAACATTCTGCCTCCTCCAAATCAGGGGTTAGGGAGAGAAAGGGGAAAGATGGACAAATAAGGGTTATCATTATTGCTATGGTTTCTTTATTCAACCTTTCATTCATTTAACAAATGATGATCAAGGGCTGCTCTTTGTCAAGATTGCTGGGATAACAAAGAACAAAAGTTTATGTGGTTTTGACCTCTATTTGATTGTGAAAGTCAAACTGTTTCATGAGTGTACTCCCTTGGGTGGGAAACATTCTAATCAATGTGTTCATTCAAGAGTGAGGGCCCTCTGAACTCCTGGGTCTTCAGCTTCAGTATTTCTGTCTTGGTCCCCTTCTTGCACTCTCAGCCAGGGCCCTTGGCCTGATCTTTGTAGCTCATTAGGGCCCCCTGGGAAGGGAAAGGGCCCCATTCCTTGGTCTCTGAACTGAGTTATGATATCCTTATTGCTAGTGTGTGACAGTCTCTGGTCCTAGAAAGAGAGGGGACAGTACTATTCTCTGGTGGGAAAAGTGCTGGCCATATGGGCTCTCACCTTGCTTGGATACCTGATTAGCCATGCTTGGATAAATCAGGGTTTCTAGCCTTAATTTTTCCATCTGTCAAATGGTAAAAATTAGAACCATTTTTGCTTTGCCTTTAAATTAAAAAAAATTGTAATTTTATTACAATTGTTCCAACGCCCCCTTCCCCTGCCCTCCTTCACCCAGCTTACCCCCAGCTCCCACTGTCATTCCCCACTCTGTTGTCCATGTCCATGGATCATTCATACATGTTCTTTGACTAGACTCTTCTCTTTCTTTTCACCATTATCCCCTTCCTCCTTCCCTTCTGGTCATTGTCAATCTGTTTCATGTTTCCTTGCCTCTGGTTCTATTTTGCTTGTTAGTTTATTTTTGTTCATTAGGTTCCTCTTACAGGTGAAATCATGTGGTATTTGTCTTTCACTGACTGCTTATTTCACTTAGCACAATACTCTCCCCTTGCACCCATGCTATCATGAAAGGTAGGTATTTCTTCTTTCTTTCTGCTGCATAGTATTCTATTGTGTAAATGTATCACCATTTTTTTGACCCACTTATTTACTGATAGGTATTTAAGCTGTTTCCAACACTTGGCTATTTTAAATAGCACGTAAGTTCTTTTGAATTGGTGACTTGGAATTCTTAGGGTATATTGCCAGCAGTGGAATCACTGGGTCAAAAGTCAGTTCCATTTTCAGTTTTCTGAGGAAATTCTATACTGTTTTCTACAGTCTCTGTACTAGTCTGCATTCCCACCAACAGTGCACTAGGGTTCCCTTTTCTCCACATCCTCACCAGTGCTTGTTGTTTGTTGATTTATTAACAATGGCCATTCTGACTGGTGTGAAGTGTTATCTCATTATGCTTTGTTTTTTTTTTAAAGCTTGCATAAAGTGAACACAATACAACAAATAAGTGAAATTTCCATTCCTTCAATATGTAAGATTTTAGTAGTCAAATGTGCCAGTCAGTGAACTAGGCTTTGGGGCTGTCTTGGAGCACCCAGGTTTGTGGGGATATTAACAGGTCAGACTGGCCATTCCCAAATTCCCAACAGCTCATGATTTTGGAGATGTGGAAAGGAGATAAGACAGTTTTTAGGTACTTTGCATATCTATGGCAAGCCCTTAGCTAGGGTCAGTAAAAGGGCAGATGATACTGTTTTGGATACTTTGCATATCAATGACAAGAAGGTAGCCAAGCTCTTCCTGAAGTAGAGAGCCATAAGGAAAGGAGCCAGCCACAAAGAAGAGGGCCATGCCATTTGAAAGGATGAATTTTTTCACAATTCCACTGTGAAAAAAAGCTAAAGGAGCATGAGGGAGCAATAGGCTGTAGCAGTCATGTGAGAAGTAGCCATGCAATTTATAATGAGGACTCGGCCATGTGGTCTGGGCTAGTAAGAAAGCAGGCACGGTGTGGCTGCTTTAATTGTATCTGCTCCAACTGACTCCAAAGCCACCAAGGGCTTTACTTTGCAGATCTGGACTCTATCCGGACTCTTGGAACTCAGGACATATGAAGAGGATACTCTCTTAGGACTTGTACTTTCCTGGACTTCACCATGATCCAATGTAATGTGGCATATGCTTTCTTGGACTATTATATGGAGGCTGATGACAACACACCCCTGGTCCTGAAGGAGAGAGCTTATAGGTAAGGGATGGAGAACTATCAAACTTGATTTTGGCTTATAGCCTTTTGGGAAGCAAGGGAAATGCTGGGTCTCATGGGAAAACAGGACTCTGTGCTGAAGTGCTCACAGCAGCCTCCACCCCCACAAGGCTGGAATATTGTAAATAAAGACCTGTTTTTCTCAACACTAATTTTTGCATCATACACCAATATGCCATGTGAATGAGCCCCCCTTTGCTAGGTAACAGAGAGACAGAATTGAATCAAATGGTCACAACACAAAAAACAGCAAATGTTTATGGAATGCCTACTACATGCCAGGCATATCTCTAAGCACCTGACTGATGTCAGCTCTGTTAATCTTTACAGCAGTTTGCAGAGGCAGTTGCTTTTATAACACCCACTTTTTAGATGAGTAAACTGAGGCACAGAGTGGTTAAGTAACATGCTTAAAGTCAACCAACATCTAGTAAGAGAAGAAATGAGGATTCATCCACAAGTGCCTGACTCCCAAACCTACATCCCTAAATAGGATGCCATATTCCTTCTGTGCTCTAAAATGATATGGAGAAAAACAGCTGGGTGGTCCTTGAGGGAATAATAGTTGAGGGTCTAATTTACATTGGGATATTTATGGAAGATCCTTGGGAGGAGGTGGCACTGGAAAAGCCATGTTAAGGGAGAGAAGGAGCCAGCCTTGCAAAGCTGAGTATATGCTGGGAATTAAAGAGAGGCCCTGACTTATGTGGTTCAGTTGGTTGGGCATCATCCTGTGGGACATAATTTTGCTGGTTTGATTCCTTATCAGGGCACATGCCTGGTTTGGGGTTTGGTCTCCTGGTGCCTATGAGGGGCAACCAATCAATGTTTCTCTCATGCATGGCTGTTTCTCACCCTCTTTTTTCTCCTTCCCTTCCCCTCTCTCTACAAATAAATAATAAAAAATAAGAGAGAAGGTCCTGAGGTAGGCAAGGCTTTAGGGGCATTTGCAGTATAGAAAGCTCCTACAGTTGGGATTATTGAATTGGAGATACCTTTGAAACTTGGAACAGTGCCTGGCACATTGGAAGAGCTCAATGGAGAGTAGCTCTTGCTCTGTCCTTTCAGAGAGATGAGAAATCAGAAGAGCCAAGGAAACAAGATTTCAGGGAAAGCTTGTTTCCCCAAGCCTCTGGGTGGTAAGTATTATCTCAATGCATTAGCATTAGAAGCAGATAAATGCCACCTGGTCACCTCTGGCCTCCTCCTTTTCCAGGTGTGGGTCCTGCAGGGGACGTTTTTGCTGGAGAATCCTGGTGAGGTTTTGGGTCTCCACCTTTTGAAGAATCCTCTTTTGTTGACCTCATTGTGCCTGTTTCCTCTTTTTCCCATCAGCCCTGGAACAGGAAGAAGGCAGCTCCAACCTGCTTTGAAAGTAGAGCAAATAAAGCTCTTTTACCACTGGTTCTATTGTAGAGAGAACATTAGACTGATTTATTCAAATAAATTCTGGGTAAAAGCCATAAAAAAGAGCTTAAGAATGAGTTCTGCTTCCCCAGGAAACCCAGCTGATGGATTAGCACCTGAAGTGGGTCGGCAGGGGACTGGCTTCAGAACGGACTGGGGATCAAAGGGTACTTCAGGCAGACTCAGTGAGCATTTTCCTGGGGGACTGAAGTTGGAGGTGGTCACCTTTGGTGGCTGGGGATGCCCTGCTCCTTAAGCTCCTGGTTTGGGAGATAAGGTACTGTGCTTCTTCTCTCTTTTTATGGCTCTTGCAGGGAAGGAAGCCTTGTTATGAAGTAGCTTTCGGGAATACAGACTGCTATAGATGGAGGAATCATCAGATAATCTAGTTGAAGCCTCTCCTTTTAGGCAGTGGAGGGCAGGTGAAGTGGAGGGAGGTCAAGACCTAGAGAACTGAAACAGCTTGCCAAGTTAGCAGGAGAGCCAGAATTCAAATTCCAGTCTCCCAGCAATGTTATCTGGTGCTGCTTGCATCACTGCATCAATGTCCTGGCTTAAAAAAAAAAGTACACCCTGACAGGAAAGTCTATCATTTATCCAGTTAGAAATGCTCATGATTTGTTTTAGGTAGATTTGCTTTTCTTTTCTACTCCATACACACAGAGAAGGACTCATTATCATTGTCTTTATAAGTATTTTATTGTTGTTATGATTGGAAGATGGGGGGAAATAATTTCTAAGCTTGCAAAACTCCAACTCATTGAACTTCTATGCATAGGATTAGTTTCTGCCCTTGCCTTTTAAATGCTTATGTTTGTGTCTGTTGCTTACTAGCTGAGAGACTGATCAAATTACTTAACCTCTCAGAGCTTCAGTGTTCTCATCTGTCTAATGGAAATAGTGCCAACTCATAGAGTTATCATAATTGGATGGCATGATGCATATAAAGCAATAAGCAATGCCTAGCTATACCAACTGTTTAAAAGTGTTAGAACCTGTAGAATTATTTTTGCAAGGTAATGAACCTATTCCCAGGTGAATAATATCTGTTTTTTTTTTTTTTATTGTTGTTGTATTACATCCATCCCCTTTTTGCTCCCCTCTGTCCCCCCACCCACCCACCCATTCTGTTTTTTTTTTTTTTTTAATTTTATTTTCTGCTCTTAGACTGATTTGGCCTGTTTCTGATACTATTGCTAGGGTTGTTCATGGACACCTTCCTCTTTCCCTAACCCTTCCTGACCTCAATGTCTATGTACACACTGAGCCAGTTACATGCACACTCAGGTATACATAACATGGACTCTCCTTTCTTAATTGCAAGTAGGAGATAGTAGGAAATGTGGGTGGGTGATAAGAAAGAATATGAGTCCTCAATTCTTAACCCCATTTATTCTCCAAGACTTTCCCTGCTCTGGAATGGATGGAAAATGTTATGTTTAGAGTTAGTGCAACTTGGGATGGGCAAGTGCAGTGTAGGCCCCAGTATTTAACCCATTTTATGTGTTATTCCTTCTATAGGGGTTCAGTGACCAAATCAGTCAGACATTGGATCCGAGATAAGGTATCTCAAGGTAGTGCTTGTGTCTGGTACTTGCACAAGCTGTGTCCCTGTACTGGTTATAGAAACATCCCTCCTTGGGCACAATTTTGACATCACCACAGGGAAGAAAAGGAGAGTGAAGGAAGAAGGATGAGAGAGGGAGAGAAGGAGAGGGGGAAAGAAGAGGTGAGAGTGATGGATGGGCAAAGAGAGTGAGTCAGAAATTCAGTCATCTACTTCCTGGAAGGAAAGGGTGAGATTTTCTCTGGCCTTGGTGCTGAAGTACAAGTCAGGATGTAAGGGGTTGTTATAGAAATGACCCAGCTAGCCAGAAAGGGGGATGTGCTAGAGTTATCATGGATTATGTATTTGTTGATAAAATAGGGGAAATCCTAAGCCTAGGAGGAATAGAGAAAATGGGGGTATGGGAAGAAAGAGAGAAAGAAGAAGAAGAAGAGAGAGATACTGAGGAAAAAGATGTTTGTATACAGATAGCGGTGGAATGACTTCTGCCCAGATAAGGGGTCAAATGCTACTGGCTCACAATGAGAAGACAACTACCCCCACCCCCAACCATTTCCATTCACCTCCTCAGGAGCTTATGTGTATAAGTAAGAACAGGGGTTATTATTACTTTATGACTTCTACTTGACATTGGCACCATTGCTTGGAAAATGATTTTACCCAAGCTCATAAAGAAGTATAGAGCATAGCTGGGACACCAATACAGGTGCCCTTGACCACTGGCATTTGGTGAGGGTTGGCAGCTTTGTGGGCGGAAAGATGAAAGACACATCCGTTCTGTCTTAGGAGTCTTTGAGTCCTTGCTTGACCCATGGGATGGGGAATTTCCTACTTTATTTAGATAATCAAGGGCCTCTCCCAACACATGTGGTTGCTTTTTGGTTGTCTCTGCTATAATCTGGAGGTGACCAGGGCTTGCTATCTGCCCTCTGTGCCTCACACAGACCTTCCAGGGACTCACTAATCCCCACCAAGCCCAGGGCTTTCTATGCAAAAAGATAAGATTTGGGCAAGTAGTTGCATCATGGCTTGGTACTCAGGCTCAGGAGACAGATGTACCTGGGTTCAAACCTCATTTCCAACACTTACTTTGGTCTTTTGTGAGCTTTCCTCACCTCTTGTTTTTGTTTTTTAAATTTTATTGCTGTTGTATTACATCCATCCTCCTCATCTCTTGTTTTATTACTAATATGGACATGAAGGCTCCTGGCTGGCGAACTGTGATTGAACACAAGAGAAAGTAAGGATGAGGCTCTTGCTAATGTTAACCCTGGAATTATTACAGAACACATCCTGGTTTTTGCTGATCCTAACCAGTCAAGTCAGTCTCATGCTATAGTGATTGCCGGAAAGTTCAGGGAGATGGTGTCACTGAGAGGTTAAGAGTCTGGTTTGAGGCTGACAATTGAATCACAAGTCTCAACTCCTTCCCTGATGAGTTGGGTGACATTGGATCAGTAGTTAAACTTCTCAGCCTCCTGGCTGGTAGTACAGTGGATAAGGCACTGACCTGCGAACCCAAGGGTCGCTGGTTCGATTCCCCAGCCAGGGCACATACCCAGGTTGCAAGCCAGGTCTCCAGCCAGGTGTATGGCTGGAGGCAGGTGAAAGGCAACCATGCATTGATGTTTCTCTCCATCTCTGCCTCTCTCCCCTTCTCTCTCTCTCCAAAAATAATGAATAAAATCTTAAAAAAAAATTCTCAGAACTTCAGCTTCCTCATCTGTAAAATGAGGATATTAATGATGATGATGATGATGATGATGATATCCACCTCAATAGATTGTAGTGAAGACTTATTTATTTTTATTTTTAAAATTTTATTGTTGTTGTATTACATCCATCCCCTTTTTGCTCCCCCTGCCCCCTTTCCACCCTGAAGATTTATTTTATTATTATTTAAAAAATATTTTATTCATTATTTTCAGAGAAAAGGGCAGGGATGGAGGAAGAAAGGGAGAGAAGCATTAAATATGGTTGCCTCTCACCTGCCTCCAGCTAAGGACCTGGCTGGAGACCTGGCTTGTAACTGGTTATGTGCCCTGGGTGAGGAATTGAATCAGCCACCTCTGGGTTCGCAGGCTGGTGCCAAACCACTGAGTCACACCAACCAGGGCTATAGTGAATATTTAATTAGCTAACATGCATGAAGTGTTTAGAAGTGTCTGGCACATAGTAAGCTTTCAAAACATCAGCTATTATTATTTTGCTAATATCATCATGGTTCTTATCAATTGGATGTCATGTGGAAGTAACTTGTACTCTGTCCTCAGTGTTTCTATCTGAAAAGTGAGGCTGCTGATAATAGTTACTTTGTAGAGTTAGAATGGGAAAGAAATGAGATAGTTCATATAAAGCACCTCAAACAGTGGAAGCATCCAAAGGTATTTATTTCCCCTTTCCTCCTTTCCCTGGTCCTGTTCCAAATCAAAGTATATTAAATATTGGAGTAAATACACAGTTTGGTATTTTTTCCTTTGTGTGTGTGTGGGGGGTCATGGAACTCTCTGTAAATTTAAATGTAAAATCATATCTCCTGAGAAAAAGGAAACATGTGCATAATATTTCAGTGGCTCAATAGTTTGTGAGTTATCATAGGTTTTTATCTTACTGCCCACAAAGAATAATTTTAATCTACCCTTCACACAGTGAATTACATAGAGTTGTTTGGGAAAAAATGTGATACGCAAAACCTCAAGCTCTGGAGATAGTGAGATGTTGAGAGTCTGAGGGCCCCAGATGGCTTGACTAGAGTTTGTGAGTTGGCTTGTGAGTTTGTCTAGAAGCTTCTGAGCTCAGGACCTCTACCTGCTCCTAAACTCACTGTGCTCACTTCCATTTCTGCCCCATGGCCCCACCTGGGGCCATCTCGTGGCTCAAGATGATGGTGTGGGGTGGTTGGGGATATTGTCTTCCTTCTCTCCCAGTGCTGTCTCTCATGCACACAGACTGTGTGGGTGTTGCCTTTAACGCTCTCCTCTGTAAACTCTGCAATTTATGTGTAGTCATGCCAGGGTGAAGGCAGAGATTCATCTTTGCTGTAAGTGTTGTAGGTGTGTTGAAAGTGTTCTTAGAACAAATAGGATCCCATGGCAGAAGATGGTGGGACACAACACACATCCATTTAGCAAGAATAAGAGGAGGGGAGATTTGCATGGTCAATACAAATTTGTGCACCCAAGCTTCCTCTGGGAAGGGCTGGCAGGAATGGTTCAGATAAATGCTGATGTCTGATATGTGTGCTTTTTGTCTGGAAGATGCTTGTTCACCAGTTTGGTTCAGAGTTGAGGAAGGAAAAATTGGGGTCCTGGGGGAAGAGGGAGAGCCTCTCAAAACCATGAATTGTTTCAGTAGCTGAAGAGCTGGATTGAAATGATACTTGGGAGAAAAAGAAGAAAAATACAAGGTTCTAGCCACATCTCAGAATTAAAGACGAGATAGTCAAAAAGTGACATTTCTTGAACCTGGAATCTGGTGACTTGTTGCAATGTCATTTGCATTTTGATAATATAACAAGGAAATTTAAAATAAAAAATAAACCACCCACAGGACTATGTCCTTGTAGTAGTGCCAATAAGGCTTGTTGATGGCCCTAGTAGGAACTATGGGTACCCATGTAATTTACAGGTGCAAGACATACTGATACACATGCATTCTAAATAAAGTAGAAGAAGGGAGACTATAAGCAAAGATACATGGCACCTGAGGGGATAGTTTGGGAGGAGACAGCTACCCTGTTTCCAGTAACCACTGATGGGAAATAAGGTAGAATTTATGGAATTCTTAACAGTGATGCAGAGCAGCACAAATCCTGATTTTTCAGTTCAGTATATTGGAGGTCATGGCTAACATTGGGAGTCATGGCTGTCATTAGAAGTAATGGCTGACATTGGCAGTTATGGCTGACAGCCAATGACCATGCTGTATGTGGTGTGTAGGTGGCACCAGATGCTACATGGCTTGTGGAACAGTTGCCTGAAGAAGTTACAGGTTTGGAAGGGTTACCATGTTGTGATTTCTCTTCGAAGAGGAAGCATCAATACTTTGGGACCAGGGTTTTTCCCCTGTGGGGGTCAGTGCTCAGACAGCTGGGATGGGGGAGTGATTGTCTCATCTTGATGGAGCTCTGGCCCTTGGCTAACAGCCTAAGGTGGGCATTAGTGGAAAAAGGGTGGTCCTAACTGCTGGACTTCTCCTTTTACCCCTCAAAATGGCTAGAAGTTTAGAAGAGGAATTTCTGCAGGGAAGCTGTGGGTTTTACATTCCTTAAGCCCTAATTCATGACTAGCTTAAGATGTTAGGCTCAGAGCTCTTTGTGGCAGATCTGGCTCCAGCTCAGAATGCAGTGGCCTTTTCCCCTTAGCCCTTGCCTCTGATTTCCTGCCTTTGGCTGTCAATCTTATCCGTATTCAGGCTCCCTCCTTCTTCCCTCACATCTGGAAGCCTTGGAACTCTTTAACTTCAAGGCAAGAATTGTTTTCTCTATAAACACACACACACACACACACACACACACACACACACACACACACACACAAACCCCGGCTGGGTGGCTTAGTTGGTTGGAGCATCATCCTATATAATAGAAGTTTGTGGGTTTGACTCCTGATCAGGGTGCATACCTAAGTTCTGGGTTCAGTCCTTGGTTGGGGTATATATGGGAGGCAATGCATCAATGTTTCCCTCTCACATCAAGGTTTCTCTCCCCCCACCCTGCCCCTTTCCTCTCTCTCTAAAATTTGTAGACATATTCTCAGGTGAGGATAAAAAAAAAAAAAAAAAAAAAAGAAAACACACGAGTCAATGATATTTAAAAATAGAAGCCCTGGCTGGTGGCACAGTGGATAAGGCACCGGCCTATGAACCCAAAGGTTGCTGGTTCAATTCCCAGCCAGGGCACATAACCAGGTTGCAAGCCGGGTCTCCAGCCAGGTTTGTAGCTGGAGGCAGGTGAAAGGCAACCATACATTGATGTCTCTCTCCCTCTCTGACTTTCTCCCTTCCCCTATCTCTAAAAATAATGAATAAAATCTTTTAAAAAATAGGTACACTTTCTTTTTGAGCCCTAATGATATGCCAGGCTAAGAACTTCCTATGCATAGTTGTTCAATTCTCAGAATAATCCCATGAGATACTGTGATGCCTATTTTCCAGGGGAAACTGAAGCTCCCAAAGTTCAATTTCATCATTTAAAGTTATGTGGTGAGGAGTGAAGCCAGGACTCCAACTGAGCTACCCTGCCTTCTAAGTCCCATTGTGGAAGGATGACCTGCCAAAGGACCTTGTCCAGCACCACTCCAAAATTCTCCTGATTCTACTCTGCTTACCTCTTTCTGGCTGAAGCCAGCCTGGCCACTGCAGAGCTAGACTCTGTAGCAGATGTTGTTTGGACACTTGTCTGCATCCTTTCCCTCACCACTTCTGCATATGCAGACTTGCCTTTGCCTGAGGCTCTCTATGGCTACCACCTTCCACTTTGCCAGAACTGCTCGGGAATTAAGACCCTCAGGGAGTAGCTGTCAGTCTACATGCTGGTATTTGGGGAGTGAATACCCCAGCTCCTTTCCTCTGAGTTGGGACAATTCTGAGGTGCACTATCTACATTTTTTCCCCCAGTTGGATTAGCTCTAGGTGTCCACAGGGTAACTTGGTTGACATCAAACCCTTTATAAGACACTTTCTCTTCTCCATTCCATGTCCCCAGTCTATTACTAGAGTTTCCTAAATTCACTTCTAAAATAAATTACTTGCATTTGAATATTCATGTTGGATTCTGCTGTTGGGGGGACCCGAGGCTCCTTTTGGGGTCAAGTGTACCTTTTTTTAAAAAAAGAAAAAAAGAAGATTTTATTAATTTATTTATAAAGGGAGGGGAAGGAGGGCAAAAAAGAGGGAGAAACATCAATGTGCAAGAGATACAACTACTGGTTGCCCTTTGCACACCTCCAATTGAGGATCTGGCCTGCAACCCACGTATATGCCCTGACCAGGGATCAAACCAGTGGCCTTCCAGTTCTCAGGCCAGTGCTCAGTCCACTGAGCTACACCAGCCAGGGCTCAAGTGTACCTTTTCTGTGGATGGGTGTGTTAGGATGACAGTCCAAAGACCCTGCCAATGCAGAGGGTGTATCTTTCTTCAAATAGCTCATAACCTCTTTCACAGTTTCCATCACTTTAGTTTATTGTTTTAATACTTATTTTTTCTATGCCTTAGATAGCTTCCTAAAGAATTTACAGAAATTTTCCCAGGTGAGGGTAAAAAGCTTTACCTTTGTCTGGTCTTCCCCTTACCTTCCCAGTCATGCTGTGAGGAAGTTGAGGGTAGTCTCTGGGGGATATAGCCCCACTGGCTTGATAAACTAATGCACTTCCTTTTGATATCAAGCCCTCCAACTTTTTGATTATCTCAAATTTTCCTGCCTAGTTTTAAACACTGCAGAAATGGGGCTGGAACTTTGACTTTAGGCTAGGCCAGGGGTGTGGGGACTGAAACCCTGAATTACATTTTTTTTCCTGGAGATGCCAGGCTTTTTTTTTTTTTGCTAAGATCACATCCTCTAAATTGGACACTCTCAGTTTAAACCCAGCTCTGCCATAGGATATCCATAGGATGGCTATGGAGATCCACTGGATGCATGGGAGATGGATCTGAGCTAAAATTCCATTGGCCACCTGACCTCCATAAGCCCTGCCCTGACTGGTGTACTCCAGTGACCTTTTGGATTTCCTGGAACTACTTTCAGTACAGAGCCTGTAGCCTGTGTCCATTGATCTTACAAAGGTCTTATTTCCTTTTCCCCGGTGCAGACTCTCTGGTAAAAGGCTGTAGATTCCTTTAGGGAACACTAGGAGGAAGATTAATGTTACTCATTTTGGCAGTGTACCAGGGTCCTTCCTCAAGGGGATCCAGCCGTTTCTTTATTTGATGAATTCTGGGTCTGTAAACAGGCTCACGTCTGGGATTGAGAGGTCATGACTTTTTATGATTCCATTTGGGTTTTTGTTCACTTGACCTAGAACTCTTCTGCTTAAACAGGTCAAGTAAGAATTCAGTAGGCTTCCCATCTAGTATTTTACATCTAGGAACATCATGACCAGTTAACCAACACCATAGTTAGACACTTATGATTGCAGCTTTGACTCTGCTGTTTATTACAATAACCACATACTCTTTGGTGGTTGAGTGCCTCCACTTAGCCCTTGTCACCCTGGGTTTCAATGACTCTCATTGCATTTAGGTTTCCCTACTCAATAGCAGCAATTCCCAGTATAGTGTGCCTTGGGCCTGTCAGTTACCTTTTTATGCCTCAGTCTCTTTCTCTGTATAGTGGCATTTAGGTGAATTAATATGTGGAAAGTAATAGAGTCTCAAAGCTCACCTGTGATTATAGAATGATTTGTTGTGGGAAGGAAGAGATGGAGGAAAGAGGAAGGGGCTAGAACAAGAAGGGGAAGATGTAAGAGAAGATGTAAGAGAACCCTTGATGGGCATGGATCCATTTACTTACCCAATGGTTCTTGAGCACCTACTGTGTGCCATCCACTGTGGTAGCTTTTACAATTAAAATCATGAACAAGACCAAGGCAGTTGGGGAGGTGGGGGCAACAATTAAACAAACAATTACAAAATGACCTGAACACTTTGTTGGGGAAGCTCAGGGAACAGGGGAGCCTGACACTCACTCAGCTTGTACTGGTCAAAACACCTATTAATGTGTCCAAAAAATAGCTCCTGATTCAAGTCTGTCCATCTGCACTGCTGCTGTACTGAGCCTTGCAGTGGTCCTTTAGCTGGTCTGGTTGCACAAGACTGATCCCAGGCAACTGCTTCACCCACCACAATCCCTCCCCTCCACCACCTTGCTGCAGCCCTGTGGGCTTCTTGCTGTCTTTCTCCCAGCCTCTAAGCTGTTGCACCCTTCACATGGCTGAGAACTACTGCTCATCTTATAGTCTCCATTCAGTGGTCACTCCTCTGCCCCTCACCCATCCTCAGATCTGTGAAGAGGCCCTTCTCTTATAAGATCCCAGTTCCCGTCACTTCTTTGCAGTCCTTTGCCCCATTGACAATGTCAATCAATCACCACTTTCCCCACTAGGCAGGGAGCTGCACAGTGTCAGAGCAAATGCCTGAGTGATCATCCCTTATAACCACCTCCTGCATGGCTATACCTGGCCCATAGATGCTTGATAAACAATCTTGATAGGTAAGTACAGCTTTGAAAGATGATGCCTGTGCATTAATAATATTATTTTTGAGGCCAAATTCTCAATGTGTGTTGAGCAGTCTTCTTTTCCTGGCCACCTCCAAATCCTTCCCGGTGCGGATAGTACCAGAAACAAGGGTGTCCGTCCTTGCAGAGCGCTGGAGAGGCAAACGTCTATCTGCATCTTCTCTCCTCATCTCTTTGGGCAGGGAGACCCGAGGGTGCGACCTGGGCACTGGGACTTGCCAGAGTGGGCCTGGCCCTGAGAAGGGGAGAGCAAGTGGTCTGAGGGATCCGTCCTGGCAGGTGAGACCCGTCAGGGCTCTTTCACATGTGCCCGCAGTGTGCGCGAGTAGCCAGCAGGGGGCGCAGAGAGACAGGAGTGGTCCTCGGAGGCGTCCAGCTCTGAGCCACGGTGTGAACCCGCCGAGGCCGCGCTCAGAAGCCCCATCTCCCACCGACAGGCCGCTGGGTTTGGTAGGCTGCAGGGTCCTTCCTCTTCCTCAGGTGCAGTCAGAGCCCCCTGGAGCCATGGCCAGCCGTTCCGGCAGCCCCGAAGACACGGGCAAGCTTAGAGGCAGGGATGGCCGGCAGAGGCGGGAGCAGGAGGATGCCCCTCCGGAGGAGAAGAGGTTGAGGCTGGGGCTGGAAGGAGGAAGCGCAGTGCAGGAGGAGGGAGAAGACACTTCACGTCTGGGCAGGGAAGAGACGAGCACCCAGACAGCTGTCGAAGGCAGAGGTGTAAGTGAGCAGGGGTACAGGAGGGATGCGGCTGGGGGGTGGCAGGGATGCGCCCCGTCTGTCCGCCGTCAGGTCCAAGTTGGTAACTGGGCAGCAACTCCTGCGGGCGGCGCGGTGTGACAGCTTGTGGGGACCTTCTGAGAAACTAGGTGTTCCGTTATTGATGGCAACTCCCTTCTTGTTTGTTTAGCATGGACTCGTTGATTCTCCCTGACGTCGTTGCTGGCTGGGAGACCCCTGGGCTCTACGGTTGGTTGAAAAAGAAAGGGGGAATCCCTGCATCCCGAGGGCCCCCAGAAGGGGAAGGAGGTGGGGTTGTTTTGAGCCAGCCTCACTCTGCACCCCTATCCGGGACAGCACTGTTTTGGGCGTCTCTCTGGGACTTTGCTGGTTGTGTGTGCCTCTCACCGGGTAAGGGGCTTGGGTGGGAATTGCCCTGCGCACAGGCTTTGGCAAACCCTGCCATGTCAGCCTGTGGGCTGGCAGCCGCTCACCAAGTCCCTTTCCTGCCCCATATTCCTGCCTTGGCTCCCATCCTGGTTGGGCAGTGAGAGTTCAAGGAGAAGGCAGGTGGCTTCCACCCCGAAGTCACTCTCTTCTTCCCATCCCTTCACAGGGGGGCACAGGCAAAGTTCTGTGCAAACCCTTGGGTGCTGCCTGCCCCTGGTCTACTGCCTGCGGAGGGTATGTGTGAGGGTGATTTGTTGTGTATGTTTGCGGGCATGTGAGTCATTAGGTGTGTGTGGGATGGATCTCTGTGGCCAGCTTGACCCCCAGCCTTTCCTTTCTGCCTTTTCTCCTTAAACTTCCACTTGTGACCTGGCTGACCTTACACTGGGGAACGCAAGTGTCTGGAGGACAGATGGGGGTTGGCTGAACTGCTATCCCCTGAGAGGACTGCCACCTTGAGAGTTGTAATCGATAATGGGGCTGACCTTTCGTTTCTTCTAAATGTTTTTATTTTTGACCATTTGCTTGGTTAAGCTTGTCTTAAAAATTTGATTAGTGACTGGTAAGCCCCATGAGAGAAGATTTTCCTTTCTTCCCAATCCACGCAGGCAGCAGCAGCCTCCGCCCAATAGCTAGGCTGCATCACAGCCCAGCTGACTCAGTGTGCCTCCCTGTGACTGTCATTGTGTTCAGATCCTGGGCTACCTGGACACCAAAATCAGGTGAATTTCTCCCTGAGATCCCAGGAGAAGGGTAATACTTTTGGGTGGCTTCCTGGGACACATTGTGGGAAGGATGAGATGGGAGCAGTGCTGCAGTGTGATGGGAAGAGAGGTCCTGTGTCTGAAACACAATTATAGGGGTGGAGCAAGGCTGTGACACTTGTTAGTAGCCCCTCCTTCCTCCTGTCACCTCCCTGTTTCATGTAGAACTTTGCCAAAGTCTCGGTTACCAGAACAGAGTGAAGTGACCAAGTGCAGTGGCATGCTGAGGAATGTGGGTTTGCAGCCAGAGTACTTGGGTTTGAATCCCAGCTCTGGTCCTTTTTAGCTGGGTAAGCTGGCCCAGGATGTCTATTGTCTCTGAGCCTTCTTGTCTCTGTTGGTGAAATGGATATGTTGATTGGCCTCATTTCATGGGGTTATTAATCCTGAGATTAAGTAAAGATGATCCATTGAAGGCATTTAGCATTGCACCTGGCACATAGCATGATTTAGTACTGAAATTCATTCCATGTGGCTTGCTTGCTGCCATGTTTGGTTCTGGGGTGCATGACAAGAGACAATGCTTTCTGGAGGTTAAAGGAATTAAGTGTAGATGACACAATTTTTAAAAGGCAGAAATCCTATTGAAATTTTTGGTTGGCAAAGGGAAATGGGGATCTCACGGATTGAAGGATTTTGTTGTAATTGAATAGAAACTGTTCTTGCTTCCTGAGTCTGAATACTACGACTCACTCCTTGGGAGGTGCCTGGATCTTCTGGGGACAGTGGTTGCCTCATGGACATGGCATCTTGGTTTTCAAGTTTAAAGGTTGGCTGCCTACAATGCCCACCAGATAGCTTTTTGCCCCTTTTAGTTTCTCTAGGAATATTTCCTTTAAAGAACCAGGAAGCAGTTTCAGGCTCATGCCAGGAGCAGCAGCTATTTCTTTGTGCAGAGACTATTTCTTCACTCATAGACCACATCCAAAACATATGCTTTTTCATGAGATTTTTGTCTGTGCAGACCATTAGTTGGTTGAAATGTCAAAAATATCCTTGCTCTTTAATAGCAGCTTATTTTTAGGTGCAGACCAGTTTGGGCTTTTCTCTGCAGAAGCTACATGGGCTCCTTCTCCATATTGTGTCCAAATGTTTTTAAGGATAAAATACCCTTTTCCATGACCACGTCCAGAACTCTGGATGGCAGAGCTTTACATGTGTCCTGGTTGTCCCGGAGAGTGGCTTCTTAGCTTGGAGGGGGTTACCTCCTCAGTTGATTGCTAGGGGACACTTTTCGGAAGTCACCGGGAGGCCCAAAGAGCCCTGCAGTGCTTGAGTCCTTCTGAAAATGCAGTGGAAGGAGGGTGTGTGTCTAGTGAGGGCTGATCCCCCACCAGACATCAGAAGTTTCATAGACTTCTTCAGTCCCCCTCCAGGACCAGTGCTGTTGTGATGGTATCAAAAAACTGGTCCTCCCAGAGCCTTTCTTGGTTCTTTTAGAGTGATCCCAGGAGGAGTTCTACCCACAGTTCTTCCTGATGGGAGAGAAAACCCTCACTTAGGTAGTTGGTTATCATTCTCAGCCATTGTTCAGCCTTTCCCAAAATTGGACAACTTGGCATAGGTTTCTGGTTGTGTGGGGTAGCACCGAGCTTTCAAGGGTAGCAACTCAGCAGAATTCCTGAAATCCCCATATAGATGTTCCACTCAAGAGTTCCTAGGGTTGGGGCTGAAGTGGAAGGTTACCATCAGCATGGCACTCTTGGGAGGAGTGGATCCAGACTGCAGATCTTTCTTTTCTCGCTGGTGATGGTCTGGGTATCTCCACTTAAGCACTGTTGACATTTGGGGCCAGATAAGCACTGTAAGGTGCTTAGTAGCATCCCTGGCCTCTGCTCACTGGGTGCTGGTAGCACTGTCCCACCATCCCCAGCTGTGACAACCAAAAAATGTCCCTAGATGTTGCCCAATGTCTGGGGCTGGGAGAGGAGGCAGATAAAATCACCTGGGCTGAGAACCACTTATCTACACTTGTAAAAATGTTTCAGGGTATGGGTGTTGAATACCACTATACCTCTCATAAGCTCTATGGCCTTGAAAAATTTACACAACCTCAATGGGCTTCAGCTTCCTCATCTGTAAAATGGAGATAATGAGATACAATCTCCATGCAAGGTTATGGGAGCAATCAGTAAAATAACCAGATAATGAATGGAAAAATGCTTATAGTATTTAGTTACCGAAAAAGCACAAAACAATGGTCAATTTAGTTTTTAATTATTTGGGTGAATTAGACTCTATCCTTCATCCCTGCCCCCCTCCACTGGTGAAGTGCAAGAGAGAATATCATCCACCTAAAGCTCAGATTGGACTTGGGTAGCACCTTGGCTTTCTACATGGAACTCATTGTCCCTCCTTCCCCAGTTTCTCCCCTGGTTCTCAGGTCTGGGATTCCAGGAGGCAGGGGTATGGGTAGGCAGAGCAGGTGGTACTTGAGGTTCTCTCTCATACTGGAGAATTGCATAGCTGGCTTTCAGAGACAGAGTATTTGAACCAACATCTAGATTTCAGGATCCCCATTTGAGCACAGCTGGACTTCACAGGGCTGAAGTTCTCTCTGTCAAGATGCAGATATTTCCCTGGCAACAATCTCTCAAACTGACACGAAGATATGGCTGCCCATTGGAATGTGGTGTGTCTGCCTTGGTTTTTCTACAATTTGCGAGGCTAGCTTCTGAGGACTGCAGTGTGTAAGCGGGGTGCAGTTGAGGGTTTCCTCATTCTCCAAGGGCCAAAAGTGAGGTATAGGTTGGTGGAAGGTCCTTGAAGGAGAAAAAGAGGCATGGTGAGCATTCCTTTCAGCTAGAACAAAGAGGCACAGGTCGCATACTGGATGGTTCAGACCCCTTTGGGGAGGTGGGTATCTCTGTGCCTACAGCAATTTTATAGTATAAGTTGTGTTGTCTTTGGCTTTAATTCTTTTAGGAATATTTAACTCAATTTCTGGTCAACTGGAGCTTGATTTGGACTTCTCACCTGGAAAGACTTGGGCAATGTCCTCTTAATTTTTAACATTTTAGTAAGATGCTTATTCTTTTGTGCCCTCTGGAACATGACTTTTTGCTCAAAGAGCAGAAAGAAGATCATTCTGGGGACTGGGACAGGGGGTTCTGTGAGAGGTACTGGTGTCTCAGACAATCATGGTGGTGGTATGGTGGAGTTGTGTGCCTGAACTGAGGAAAGCTCACGAGGTGCATTCCGAAAGACTTAATCATCTACTGGGTCTTGGGAATGAGAAGGAGGCAGGGTCAAGTTGGTAACTAGAATGGCAGGGAAGACAAGAAATTTGATTTTGGACTCTGGCTGAGGTCTCTCTGAGGCCCGTGTGGCAATGTCTAACATTATAGATGGGTCTGAGGCTGGATTCATCAGCCTAGACTTAGTTGAGTTGACAGGAACACTTGTAATTGACTGGGGAGAGATTAGAGTGGCAAGATAAGGGGTTTTGGTATATGCTTGGGGAAATCTTAATGATAAGAGGAGAAGAATCCAAAGAAGGGTCAGAAGATCAACAGGCAAGGGACTCTATAGACAGGAGAGGGAGAAGGACAAAAGTCAGTTGTGTTGAAGAGAGCTCATTGGGTTTAATATATCATGTTCACCAGCTGTTGCTAGAATTTTAATGGAGGCCAATTGTGGGGGGTACAAAGATTCATCTTAAGTCTAGGTACTCCAGTACCCCATCAGGGTGTGTGCAATGAAACACAGGATGCACATGATCTTGACTCTTTTGCAAAACTATAGTTTGCGTGTGATTCCAAAGCCTCTGCTCTTCTTACAAAGGTTGGCTGTCACTTCCACATTTTAACTTGGAGAAGGACCCAGCCTTGGTGGAGAGCCCTGCTCTGGCTATGTTCCTCAACACAAGATGGTGCATTGGGAGACTCACCTCTCTGCACTGAGGGTCATTTGCCTTTCTCATTCCTTTATCAAGTATTTGAGCAGCTGCTGTGTGCCAGGTTCTAGGCTAGGTGCTGTTTTACGAGATGGATCAGTCCTTATTCTCCTAGTTGGGGAGATAGCTACTCTTGAAGCACACACAGCTCTAGGGTAGGGTTGCAGCAAGTGCTTAATTTGCAGGACTACATAGAGGAGAGAGCGACAGGTACCCTGCTCTCAACTTTTCAGTTTTTTGGTGTCAAAAGCAGGATCAGCATTATGAGTGCTTTTTCTTACTTCTGTGGCAGGGCATCAAGATAGTGTCATTGATTTTTAGATAGGGGATATAGAAAGGAGGGAAGGAATGGTGACTTGTTGGTCTTCTCCTAAACATCTCCCTAAAATGGGCTTGGGGTTCTACTTTACACAGCTACCGAAATATGGTGAGATTAACCTCCATGGTGCTGTGACTCTGCGGTACCAAATCACTAAGAAGAAAGAGGGAAAAAAAAAGATGATCTTTTGCCAGCAGAAGAACTCAGGTTATTGAAATTAAGATTTCCCCCTGAAGTTTTATAATGTCTGGGCATGCATATTTAAGCATCTGCCTTAAAAGCTCTTGCTAATAAGCAGATGGCACATTTAATTTCCTTCCCTTTTTTTTTTTTTTTTTTTTTCTCTTTCCCCTCTGAGCAACACAAGGCTTCCTGTATGGCCTTCCTTCCAGACAACTACATGTGAAGGTGACAGGACTTCTGACCTCCAGCACAGATTCTAGAGAGGCTGGAGAGCTCTATATTTGTGGGGCTATTGTGCTGAGGAGCAGGCTTGTGCTCTTCTTTTCAGCGCTAGTGGGAAGTTGTCAGGTTACTCATAGCCCATAGGTCTTCTCCTTTGCTTCTCCCAAGAGTCTTGGCTGCCTTTGACCTCACCAGCTGGGAAGCAGAGGCCCCAGGCAAGCTGGGGTCTGAGAGTGAAGCCCTGGAGTGGGTGGGGCTGGGGACCAGCTGCTTGGGAGGAGGTTACAATAGGAAGTAGAGGCAAAGAGGAAGAGAGGAGAGCTGGCATGCAGGACAAGGACCTGGAAGACACACAGGAGAAATCTGGGATTTTCAAGAACACAGAGAAGTGCAGATACCTTGAGCAGGCTCCAGGTGTGTCTGGGTGATATGAATTTGCTGGTTTTCCTTCTCCTTGGCTTCTCTTGCTGTGTTCTGGGATGGTATAGAAACAGCCTGGTGGGGGCTCTGTGCAGCTTTGCATCCCATGGTCTTTGGGAATGACAGGGGCTGCCCCTTGGGTTTCCTTGCTTCTGTGTCCCCCACTGTCCAGTCCCCCTACCCCTGGCTGTGTGTGGACCTGCCTTGCCTCTCAGGCTTGTGTCCTGGAGAAGCCTTGGCAAGGCTTGGGTCTTTGCACTGGGGTTTATGTTTTGCCGGTCTGGGTAAAGAAGACTTTGTAATCTGGAAATTTGTTGGCTTAGTTGGAAGGCATGTGTTGTCTGGTAGGGAACAATGGCTGCCCTCTTCATTTTCCATTTTGATCCTATATTCCATGTTTTCCTGATGGAGTTGTAAGTCCTGGCCTCTAGGAATTGGGCTGGATGAAGCCTGCATGGTCTGAGAATAATTTCTTGCTTTTGTTCTGCTTATTAACAATACAAATGATTATTTGCTTATTGTAAAGAATTTAAATAATGCCATATATATAAAACAAAAAGCTAAACTCCTTTATCTGGTCTCTTCACTCTTGCTTCTCAGAGGTTGCACCAAGGATAATTGAGGCATAGTCTTCCACACCTTTCTCTGTGTGTATGCAAGCACATGTATTTGCACATAAATCACTTAATATTAATCTTTTAAAAATAAAAATAGGATAAAGCTATATTTGATGTTTGGAAAGCCTCCTTTTCACTCAATAATGTATGTTTGACATCATCTCACACTGGAACCTGGCCCCACCTTCCTCTTAAGGTAGTTATTCAGCTGTGTGGCTACCCTGTACTTTGTTTAGTTGGCCCAATACGGATAGGTCGTTGAATGGTTTCTGCTTTTTCCCTATTGCATGGTGTGGTGATGAATATACTGGCACTCATGACTCGGAGCTCTGGGTTTCTGTAAGTTGTTCCTAGCAGCAGGATAGCCAGGTCAAAGGGTGGTCTGTGCTGAACTTACATGCTGGTTAGATATCTCCCTGCCTCCCAGCTCCCCAAGGCTCTTGCAGGGGTCATCCTTCTGAAGCACACCCTTCAGAACGGTATTGCCCACCTCACTTTCATCTGCATCAGCACACACCCTGGTGCCCCTAAAGCCCAGCCACCCCCACCAGTCCCTCCTGGCTGAACTCTGGCTTCAGACTCTGGCAGGTGGCCTCACCCTGGAGGGAGACATTGCTTTCCCAAACATTCTTGGTGCTGTTACTGTAACATCCAAGGTTGGCATTTGCCTTCTTCAGGTTTTGCCACTTCTTACCTGAGTGTCCTTGAGCAATATAACAGTAACTATAATAATAATGGTTGCCTCCTGGGGTTGCTGGGAGGATTCAGTGAAATTACCACCATTTCCACATGCTTGGCTTATGTGCATTCAGCAAATGCTGGGCAGGTCACTGCTGAGTTTTCAGCATGCTTGATTGTGGCTTTAGCAGGAGCTATGTCTCTGGTACTGAGCCTAGCACCAAACCCTTAGTGCTGCCCAATAAATAAATGCTCAGTGACATGTAGCTTGGGGCTGAAGCAGTGGCAGCAGGTGAAAGGAAACAGTGGTCCCTAGCATGTGGGCTTCAGGACACACCTCCAGCCTTAGAGCCCCTTGCCCCTTGCCCCTTGCCTGTACTTGCCAAAGGTCACAGGGCTCTGCCATGTTTTCCAAGCTAGAGACCAGAAGCTGGGCCTGGACAGGTCTGGCCACTGTCCTGCTGTATCAGGGCATCCCCATCCCCATGTCGTACCTGGATGCCAAGTGGACCCAAGATGTCAGGGACTCTGCTTGTTCTGAGCCCAGAGGCAGGAGACAGGAAAATATGAAGGGTGTTTTGGGGGTGATCCTCATTTTGGCTCTTGCTTTCTCCTTTACTTTGGACACTAAAAGGCAGGTGGGTTTGCCTATGTGTTTGTGTGCACATGTGCATATATATATTGTGTTCTTGTGCATGTATGACTTTCTTTGTGAGTTTTCAAGACCTAGTTTGTGTTTATGTGGGACTAAAATTGCTAGATTAAATACAGGAATCCAATTAAACTTGATTGTCAAGTTAACAATTATTTTTAGTATATATCCCAGTGCAATATTTGGGACATATACTTAAACTGATTTTGTCATTTATTTGAAAGTGTAAGTTTAACTGGCATCCTATCTTTTTACTTGCTACATCTGGCAATCCTGTGTGTGTGGGCTCTCAGTGTGTATTAGTATATCTGTACTTGAGGGATGCTCTGTATGTCTAAAGGTGCCAGGATGGGGGCCCTTCTGGGCTGCTCTGGTGGCTCAGAGGCTGTGGGATTGGATGCTCCATCCCCAGGCTTGTGCAGCACTCCCCTGCATCTGCCTCCCCCCACCACCTCCTTAGGTTTCCCTAGCATCTCTCTCTAAATGCGGGGGTAAGAGCTGCCCCACCTGCCCTTGTTTATGCCTAGCTACCCTGCTAGATGAGATGTAAACAGCGTGCAGATGGCTGCAAAGCTTCCCCAGCTCTGCAAGGGGCCTGTGGATGAAATGGAAGCCCTTGTCCTCACCCCCTCTCCTTTCCAGAAAACCTGGGCCATCAGCCACCATGTTGCTGCTTTAGAAACTCCTTCCTCCTGTGTTTTGCCAAGCAAATGAAGCCCTTTATTTCCACCATAAACTTGTTCACATGCATATGAACTTGATCTACCAGTGTGCCTGAGTCATTAACTCCCAATCTGGTGGGTGAGAGGCTCTTTTTCCAGGCCACTGGTGAAGAGCTGCTTAATCCTATCCCCTCCCCCCACCGCCCCAACCTTAAAACCAACCACAGACTTGGAAGAAAATGGCCTCTTGCCCTATTGTGTGCCTCTTAGTAATTGATCATGACTTAAATCATCCAGGGCCCAGCCCCTAGTATCATAAGCTCACAAGGGTACATCTATGTCCAGTTGGCTGGAAGGCTGTCAAGGACTTGGCTTCTGAGTAAGAAATGTCACTAAGGGAACTTCTCCTGTGTTGTTAGAAGAAATGACTGTTTAGTCATTTACTGAACTCCTTACAGAGTGGGTCTCAATTTCCTTCCAATTCCTCTCTGCTGCATCAGCTGAGACTTGCAGGATAGCAGCAGCCTCTCACCTGGAGATCCCAAGCAGGGGTGGCCAAGTAACCGGGACTTTGCTGGATTCAGCCTTGGTCCCCACTGGCAGAGATGAATACGTTCCTCCCTCCCCTCCAATTCCCTCTGCTGGAAGTCTACCAGATCTGGGAGTAGCTAGCTGGGCTGGGGGCTGGCAATGATGGTAGCCATCACCCTTCATCACACTCCCCAGTGTGATATCTTTGGGCAAGACTGTGCCTCCTTCTTCTGCCTGGGGAGTGGGTTAGGAATGCCAAGTTCGTGCTCTCCCAGGACTGGTAGGAGGACAGGATTAGGTGGCAAGTAGGGGACCTTTGAAAATGAAAATATTCTATCTGAATGCAAAGTATTTTGTGACTGTGATATTTTCTATTCTGTGGAATCATCATTGATTCTGAAACAGTCTATACAAAAAATGACTAGAGTGGACCTTTTCTCCATATCTCTGCTTGGGAGGGAAATTTTTCAAAGATTGTTGTTTTGCACATGGGGAAAAGTAAGGAAGGTGTAGAAACAAGGACAAGACCCAGGAATCTGGACTCCCTGACTGTGTGGAGTCTTTGACGGGGGAACCAGTTCGGTTTCTCTCTACAAATTTTCTCTGTAAGAAACAGCCTTCATCTAATATTCACAGAGGGGCCTTCGACAGGACCTAAAAAGAAAAGTGGATGTTGGGTGGATCCATTCATTTCTACAACAAGGATGGCTCTGGGGTTGAAGCAAGTGGAAACATCTTTGGAGCCACAGATTTGGGTTTGAACCCCAGGTTTTTAGTTACAAGCCGTGAGAACTCAGGCAGGTTGTTTAATACATCTGGGCCCCAGTGGGAAATAGGACGCATTAGCTTGCAGGGAGACTCTCACCTGGCCCATGACCAGCAGGGCAGAGTTCAAGTATCTCAAGTGCCTGACTCTACTGCTAACAAAGCCTACAATCATTCCACAAATGCTTCCCTTGCAGGTTTATTATTAATTTTGAGGATTACACATGCAAGAGATTGGCACAGTGTCTGGTGCAGTAGACAACATTTACAGGTTTACTTTAGTGCCTTTGCTTAGCTCCATATTTCCCCAATCCTTAAGATCAGCAGAACCAGGTGTGGGGAGGGTGTTTATTAAATATACCAATTCCTGGGGCTTGCCCCCAGGAATTCTGTTGCTTATGGGCTCGGCTTGAATTTGTTTACAAAAAACTCTCTGGTGACTCTCATGCAGCTGGCCTGGCTCTGGCTTGGGGATCCAGTTTGGGAACCAGGCCTGCGTGCTACTTTGCTTAAACTTCAAGTTTGGCTCTTGTTCTCCATTTCACATTATCATTATTTGTGTTCAAAGCAGTTTCCTCCCCTGGAATGTAAGCTGCATGATGTCAGGGTAATCACTCACGTCTTTGTCAGTGAACAAAGCTTTATACGGGTATTCAATGGAACAGTGTTGCTTTCTGAGTGGAGTCGGGCTCTAGGGGGCGCGCATGCGCGCACATGAGGGTATGGGAAACGAATCTTTCTCTGCATTTAACTGTGAGTCAGTGTGATTTACTCTAATGGAAGCCAATGCAGTTTGAGCAGAGGTCTTGTCTTGAAATGGATAGACAGAGCTGCCCAGAACTTTCTTGGGTGTCATCCTCTGTTAAACATCATGTGGAGGCCATTCTCATTTCTTCACAGAGTAGGTCCTAGCAGAATACCCACAGTAAAAGCGTGTAAGTAACTGGGATTGAGTTTGGGGATGGAGGGGCTTTCTCTGAACAAAATCCATGGGATGCTGAAGCTGGAGGAGTAGGTGTCATCATGGATTACTGCCATGTGTGAGATGGGGACTTGGCATCTGAGAAAAGTTCCTGACTTCCTCTTACTGACTAGATAATACTTCAGTTGCTTCCAGGGCTAGACAGAAAAATAAACCATAGGGCCAACTTCCTTGTGGGCTTCTCAGAGTGCTGCCTACAGGGTAATTATTGATACTTTCTAAACATGTAGATTGCAAGGGCCCATGCTTTTGAATCAGAATATCTGGGGCTGGGGTCACAAAATGAACTGACTACTCAAGAAGTTTGTAATCAAGTAGGCAGGTTAGATGCATATATGGATAACTGTAATACAAACTAGATTAAGAAAATAATACCTTGATTATTTTAAACAAAACATTGTTTAAAAAGAAATTCAAAGGGAACCCTTGTGCAGTGTTGGTGGGAATGCAGGCTGGTGCAGCCACTGTGGAAAACAGTATGGGGTTTCCTTAAAAAACTAAAAATGGAACTGCCTTTTGATCCAGCAATTCCACTACTTGGACTATACCCAAAGAAGCCTGAAACACCAATTCATAAGAACCTATGTACACCTATGTTCATAGCAGCACTATTTACAATAGCCAAGTGATGGAAACAGCCTAAGTGCCCATCAGTGGATGAATGAATCAAAAAACTTTGGTACATTTACACAATGGAATACTATACAGCAGAAAGAAAGAAGGAACTTGTACCCTTTGCAACAACATGGATGGAACTGGAGAGTATTATGCTTAGTGAAATAAGCCAGTCAGTGAAGGACAAAAACCATATGATCTCACCCATTACGGGACAATAATGAACAAAACTAAGAACAAGCAAAACAGAACCAAATATATGAATACAG
>PVIW01006505.1:64189-86378 GCA_004026585.1 Noctilio leporinus
GGGGAGGGGGACAGAGGGGAGCAAAAAGGGGATGGATATAATACAAAAACAATAAAATTAAAAAAGAAAAAGAAAAAAAAGAAATTCAAGGACTACAGAAAAGTATAAGAAACAAAGAACAATCTCCTCAAATCCTACCACCCCAAGAAATAAACCTCCTTAACATTAACTGCACATTATCCCAGACTAAGCCTGCTTACAGATAGAGAGATAGCTAGAGATATGGACAGACGATTCTGATGATACCAAATGGGATTTTTAAAATAACAAGTACCAAATTTACGTTGCATGAATTTAACTAAAGGAAAAGAACTGAAGTGAAACTGAAGACACTGGTGATGGTTATAGGGTTCAGGCTGATGAGAAAGGCAAAGCAGGAAGGGGTCACAAGGTTGTGAAGGACAGGTTTGGAAGGGGTGTGAGAGCAGGAAAGATAGAAGATAGGAGAATGTAACTAGACTGGGAATTTGAGCTCTTGAGACCAGACTGCTTTACGTTCATGTTGAAGATCTAAGAGAGGGCATTGGAACAAAGCTGTGAAGGCCTACTTTATTTTTAAAAATTTATTTATTTTGATTGTTGTTCTATTACAGTTGTCCCAATTCCCGCCTCGTTGCTCTCCACTGCCCTCCCCACAGTCAATCTGTACCCTCTTGTCCATGTCCATGGGCATTTATACATGTTTTCTAAAGGTCTACTTTCTACTCAACACCAGGGAGACAGACAGCCCAATTAAAAAATGAGCAAAGGACCTGAACAGACAACTCACTGAGGAAGATATACAAAGGGCCCAGAGGCACATGAAAGAATGCTCAACATCACTAGTCATCAGAGAGATGCAAATTAAAACCGCAATAAGATACCACCTCACACCTGTCAGAATGGCAATCATCAGCAAATCAACAAACAACAAGTGTTGGTGAGGATGCGGGGCAAAGGGAATCCTCATTCACTATTGGTGGGAATGTAGGCTGGTGCAGCCACTGTGGAAAACAGTATGGGGTTTCCTTAAAAAACTAAAAATGGAACTGCCTTTTGATCCAGCAATTCCACTACTTGGATTATACCCAAAGAATCCTGAAACACCAATTCATAAGAACCTATGCACACCTATGTTCATAGTGGCACTATTTACAATAGTCAAGTGCTGGAAACAGTTTAAATGTCCATCAGTGGATGATTGGATCAAAAAACTTTGGTACATTTACACAAGGGAATTCTATATATCAGAAAGAAAGAAGGAACTTGTACCCTTTGCAACAATATGGATGGAACTGGAGAGTATTATGCTTAGTGAAATAAGCCAGTCAGTGAAGGACAAATATCATATGATCTCACCCATTACGGGACAATAATGAGCAAAACTAACAACAAGCAAAACAGAACCAAGTATATGAATACAAAGAATAGGCCTTCAGTGGTCAGGGGAAAAGGGGTTGGGGGAGGGGGGAGGGGGAGGCAGAGGCAAGAAAGGGGAGCAGCTTAGACAAAAACCTAGTATAAAGGAACCATGGACATGGACAACAGGTGGGATTGACTTTGCGGGGAATGGGTGGGTGGGGAGGGGGACAGAGGGGAGCAAAAAGGGGAT
Source organism: Noctilio leporinus (assembly GCA_004026585.1). NCBI lineage: Eukaryota > Metazoa > Chordata > Mammalia > Chiroptera > Noctilionidae > Noctilio > Noctilio leporinus. Next base: position 65,781 of record PVIW01006505.1, read on the forward strand.
GGATGTAATACAACAACAATAAAATTAAAAAAAAAAAAAAAGCTTAAAGGTCTACTTTCTATGACTGAAGTGAGTAGATGCTCCCCATGAAGTCTGCTCATCCTTGGTGAGAAGGTGAGCATCCTGATCCTGCCAGATCTTTCCTAAGGAGAACTCTGCTTTGTTCTTGGGGCCTTTTCTATGTTCTTGTATCATGACAGTTCTGTATAAAATGTTCATGGGTCAAGAAAGACATGAAAAAAAAAAAAAAAGACAACAACTGAGAAATGTTGTGGGAATGTGCACATGGGTGAAAGAAAAAAGTTAGTTGGTTATTCTTTTTTGGAGGTTGTCCTTTATTCTGAAATTATGTCTACTCTATTTTAGCATTTTGGGGGGATGTTTTCAGATTTTTTTTTCTTATGAAATGATACAGGGTAGAAATTTCTAATATTTATATCCAATTCTTATCTTCTTCTTGGCAATGGGAAGATTATACCTCCTTCCTCCATTTCAGTGGTGGGAGGACGTGACTGGTCCTGGCCAATAGCCAATGGTGGCAGAAGTGAGATCTGTCACTTCCAGGCCAGAGCATTGAATTCCTAGAACTTGGTCTTCCTGTGCTCTTCCCTCTGCTGCCCTGACAGGTGACAGAACCTCCGTTCCTGAGCCCCAGAGTAAGTTCAATGTAGAAGCAAAGCTCCTTCCACCCCTATGCCCCTTGATAAGCAATGACTTGCAGCATAAATGATGAAAATAGTTCTGTTGTTTTAAGTCACTGAGACTTAGGCTTTGTTAGTTATTGTGACAACACCTAATCTAGCTTGACAGTTTTTTGTGGGGAGGAGTGAAATTGGTAATTTAAAGGAGTTCTTTCTTACAACCTCCCCCAAAGTGTTTTTTGTTTGTTTGTTTATTTGTTTTTTATTTTCCTGGTTTATGGAATAGAAAAATCTGGGAATCAGCTGCATAAAGAACCACAGTGTGGGGTATTTACGAAGCTAGGTTACTTCTTTTGATGGAAGCTTAGTCAAGACTTGGAGTATTTTAGTCTTTCCTAATACACATTCCAAGGATCTTGAGGAGATGCTGATAAAATGTTATGCCTGAAATGGTGCAGCCACAGCCACCCTGATTCAGTTCTAGCCATAGAACGCTTTCCGCTTTTGAAGACACTTTGTGCTGACATCTCAACCTTTCAGAGGAATTCTGTACTGATTACATTAACCATAGCCAACACTTCTGCTTTGTGGTCCCCTCAAATTAAACACCTCAATCATGCAAACACACCCAGTTAAATTTACTGCAATGGATTCCAAACTAAGGATGTAATTAGATCATATTTTTTCCCAGTTCAACTAGAAGAAAATTGCTGTTATGAAGTTTACTCTCCATCTTTGATGATGTGTGTGTCTCTGGGTGTGTATATCTGTGGGTAGATGTCTGAATGTAAATGACAGTGTGTACCTGGGTAGGCGTGTACAAAATTCCCATGTGAACCTCAGCTTTGTAAGAATCTTAAGGTTTTGAGCCCAGGGGATGACATTTTAAGAAAAGTCACTCAAAAACAAGACAAAGAATGGAAATCAAAATCCCAGCTCTAAAGACACCAGGCTGTGGGCAGCACTCGGTTTTTTTTTTTTTTTTTTGTTTGTTTGTTTGTTTAGGATTCTACCTGCCTCCAAATGACATTTTGCTTCCTATTAAGTGCTAGATCACAGGGTTAAAATTGATCACATGCACAAAACCATAGACAGTGTATGATTCTCTTTGCATCAGCATTTCTCACCTGAGACACCAATGACATTTTAGGATGGATATTTTCCTGTTGTAGCATTGCCCTGGGCACTGTAGGATGTTTAGCAGCATCTCTGGAGTCTACCCAGTAGCTGCCAGTAACATACTTTCCCCCAGGTTCTGGCAACCCAAAATATCTCCAGACCTTGCCAAATGTTTACTGGGGGGCAGAATTGCTCTCCAGTTGAGAACTGCTGCTTAACATATAGCACAAAATCATGTGTAATGAATTTAGGCTGTTGGCAGTAAAGGTTGAGTAGCAACTGAAAGTGGGGTAGGGGGTTTTGGGAGGGGACTATAGTGCTCTGTTTCTGGATCTGTATATTGGTCATATGAGTATATTTAGTTTCTAGGAAAATGTTGAGTCAGCTTCCTGTGTTTGTATATTTCTACATGTATGCTGTAATTCAACAAAGCATTGAAAAAGTAAGTCACCAGAGAACGAAGATGGTGGAAGAGTAAGTGGAGCTACACCAATCTCCTCCCACCACCAAATTGGAATTATAAATTAATTAGGAAGAAGTCATCCAGAATAACTAACAGAACACCAACTGGAGAGAAGTGTTATTACCAGGGACATAACAGAAGAGGCTGGTTCTTCACAAAGTGATGGGTAGGAAGTGCAGAGATGCAAGAGGCAGGCAGGGCTCCCATGGGCAGTACCCAAAGGGACAGAGAAACATCTCAGCAGCCCGGGGTTCCACCTGAGAAGGGTAGGATCTAAACCCCCAACTGGGCTTCCCAGCCTATAGCAACACAATTGAGAGTAAAATAGCACCCAGCTGTGAAAAGCAAAAAGCTACCTGGTTTAGCTGACTTGACAGAGAGACCAAGTTCGTAAAAGGAGCACACACGAAAATATAGAGGCATCCACCTACCCTGGGCTCCAGCAGAGAAAGGACACAGTGGACTAAAGACACTTAAGGAGGGTTTGGGTCAGTGGCTTTAGAGGGAGAATTGAAGGAGCAACCCATGAGTCCAGTGCTGACCCATCCCTCATACAGCCAGCAGACCACTCTTCTTCAAAGGGTGGGAGCCTGAGGGAAAGCCACAGCCCCACCCATAGGAATTAATCAACCCCACCCAGCAGTACCTAAACCTGACCTAGATCACAGGTTGATTGGATGAACAACGGAATTCATCTGCCTGTCCGGAGGTGCCTAAAATTGACCACGGATCACAGGCTGATTGGATTGACACCTAAAGGAGACAAAGACAGTGGATCTCTTGTAGTCTCCAACTGGCTGACGTCACCAAGCACAGATCCAGGAAGTAAAAAAAGTGCACCTCTACACCACAGAAGGTCACACCACTAAGACAGTTAAGTCAAAGCAGACCAATCTAAGAAGCAGAAACAAACAAGAGTCACCTCAAATGGGGGGTGGGGGGACAAAGAAAGAAACCCTCGGCAAATAGGAGGAATCCCTAGGAAGAGGGCAAAATGAAATAGAGGCAAGCACCCTCTCAGACATGGAATTCAAAATAATGATGATAAAGAAGCTCAATGAGCTCAGCAAGTTCAAAGAAACCTACAAACAACTCCAGGGGAACGATGAAGAACTCCAGGGGAACTACAAAAAACTCCAGGGAATCTACAAGGAACTTACTGAGAACTACACCAGCATTAAAAAGGACATAGAAATCATCAATAAGAGCCAAGAAGAAATGAAGAATACAATTTCCGAATTGAAGAACAACATCCTTTTGAAGAAGGAATCAAAAGCAGGCTAGAGAAAGCAGAGGATCAGATCATCATGGAGCTGGAGGTCAATGTAGAAAAAAGTTTCCAGGCAGTGCAACAAAATGAAAAAAGACTGAGAAAGAATGAAGAGGTTTTAAGAGAGCTGTAGGACAACATGAAACCTAATAACATCCGTATCATAGGGATACCAGAAGGAGAAGAGGACGAGCAAGGGATAGAAAACGTCTTTGAAAAAGGAATGACAGAAAACTTTCCTAACTTGAGGAGAGAAAATGTCATGCAAACTCAGGAAGCACAGGTCCCAAGGAAGATGAACCCAAACAGGCCCACTCCAAGGCACATCATCATGAAAATGGCAAATTTCAAAGACAAGGAGAGAATCCTAAAAGCAGCAAGAGAGAAACAGCTAATAACATACAAGGGGACTCCCATAAGGTTATCAGCTGATTTCTCAATAGGAACGCAACAAGCCAGAAGGGAATGGCAAAAAATATTTCAAGCGATGAAAAACAAAGGCCTGCAACCAAGAATACTCTACCCAGCAAGGCTGTCATTCAAAATGGAAGATGAAATAAGGAGTTTCCCAGACTAGAGAAGTCTAAAAGAATACATCTCCACCAAACCAGCATTGCAAGAGATGCTAAAGGGTCTGCTTTAAGAAGATGAAGCAACAGAGACAGGAACACGGGTACAAAGGTAAATGGATTAAATGCACCAATCAAAAGACATAGGACTGCTGAATGGATAAGAACCAACTTTAACTTATGAATGCTTTAAAGTGATCTTGTTATAAATAGATTTTACTAAATAAGGTACAGTTTTGTATATTACTTGTATCTGCATTACTGCAGGTTAAGTTTTCTTAGATTGGAACCATTTCACAATATGGGAAAATCAGGTTACTTGCAATAACTCAGAAAAATCGAATGCAGTTAAGGAAGAAGAAAAAAGTAAGAAAATATGAATATATAATACATGGAAGACATGCTATCTTTCTTATTCACTATTATAAAATATGTGCTTATTGTGGGTGTGTAATGCATAGATTTTGTTAGCAATTTATGTTTTAAATAGCAACCAACGGGTCATGGGTGTGTTGTGAAATTAGTCAATCTTTAGGTTAGAAAAGATGCTGAAAATGAAGAACGATTTGGATGAAAGTTGCAAACTACTAAACTATATGATTCATGTACATAGACAATATATATTCTCATATTAGCATGTAACTTAGATGAGATTCCCTTCAACTAAATCGTGAAAATATACATTTCCAGTTATGAAGGCCCCCAAACTGGGGATGCTTGGGAAAAGGAATGAATGCTATAGTCAACTTTATTATTAAAATGTGAACATACCTAATCTCTACCTCAACAGACTCTTAAATAGTTCAGGGGTTAGTTTAGGACCACATAGGAAGTCAACCACAAGTCCAGAAAAGTAGCTAGAATACTCTTCTACAAAATTATTTAAATTCTAGGGCTTTTTATTTTTTACCTCAACTTAGTAGATATCATAATTTCTACTCTGGGGACTGGCTGAGCACTGCAAGTGCCATTATTTCTGAAGGCTTCAACTTGTAAAACACATGTAGAGGAAAAACAGAGGGTTTTGAAAGAAGTAACACCCGTGCACAGCCTAAATAAATAAATAAATAAATAAAGCTACTATTTAATTTGGAAAACTCCAAAAGGAATAAGTTGTCGTTCCAGTAGCTTAAAATAAAGTTGAGTTGTATTATGGGAGTGGGGAGGATCTGACTCAAAAACCAAATTCATTTTTTACTATGGGTTTGGCACTGTCTCTAGGACAACTTTCATAAAAGTGAGTTCTGCAATACACCATTTCTGTGATATATTTCACAAAAATAGCATTCCAGAGTAAAATAAGTATTAAAGAAGAAAAGTTTGCTTAATTTTGCTGCAATATATCTAAAATACTATCATTTAACATGTAATAATTATGTAAGCTATTGGCATATTTAAAATTTTTTGTATTAACTCTTCAAAATCCAGCATGTACTTTAAATATGTGTAAAAATATGTATGGGTATAAATGTATTTTTGCATGTGTTTGGTAATATTACAATTCATATTACTTAAAAGAGTGATTCTTTAAACGAATTAACGTAGGCATTTTGGAATAATGAAAAGAAAACTTTGTATTAATATGATTTGAGAAGCTGACAGAAGGCAGTAATTAAATGGTGAATTGTCTGGATGTGAAAGGGGAAAAAAAAGTACACATTGGTGGTTACAGAATAGACAGGGATGTTAAGAAGAACAAAGGAAATAGAGAAGCCAAAGAACTTATATGCGTGACTCATGGACATGAACTAAGGGGGGCGTTGCTGGAGGAAATGGGGTACTGGGTGGAGGGGAGCAGAGGGGGGAAATTGGGACAATTGTAATAGCAAAATAAATAAAATATATTAAAAAATTATATATATAAAAAAGTAAGTCACCAGTGGTTGAGAATCAAATGATTGGCACGAGGGCTCATCACCTTAATTTGAACTATTGTCAGGTGAACACAAGGGGCCACCAAGGTGAGCATTTCAGAATGTTGGCCGAGAGGAAGGGTTTGTATGCACATGTGTGTGCCCATGTAATGGGGTTTTCTAGTTACACAGAAGGTTGAGACCTTCTTCTGAGGGCACAATCAGTGACACATATGAAGTACCAAAGCACAGAGCTTTTAAAATGCATTTACTAAAACCTTGCATACAACACAGGCTTCCAGCATTATATCAGTGTCCATAGAAACAGTTCTGCAACAAGGGCCACACGTAGGGTTCAAGTTGAATTGGAGAAAACATAGTGAAACTGGGGAATTTAGCCATGGGTTCTTGGAGCTATCCACAGGTTCTGGAATCAACAAATGTATACTGAACCAGTATATGCCTAGAACTTGCCAGGATAGGAGGTTAAAAATATGGTTTCAAAATGGAACCCATCAGAGGTGACTCTCTACCCTGACATAGATTAAACATTAGATCTTGCCTTGTTTAAGTCAAGGCTTGTTTAAGCCTTGATAGACATCATTCTGCAGCCTATATAAGAATAAAGGACACTTTTTTCATTACATATGAAAATGTGTTTAATATGTACAAATGCAATTTGTGTTGATTAACTCCCTAGTAAAATTATGCCCATATTCTTAGCATTTTTTTTTTTTCCAGAGAGATCTGTTTCTCAGCAAGTCATCTTGGCAAGTATGTTGAACTACAAATTTACCTAGAAGCAATAAAAGATACAGAAGAGTCAGGCTATATGCAGGAGGTTCTAAAGTCAGTGGGTAAATCAAAAAATTCAGTACAGTCAATATTACCCTTGAAAATTACCTTCATCTTTCATAAAGTCCACACCCACCAGGTCCAACTGAGCATGTCTTTCTCCAGGGCTGGAACAGAGCATGATGGTTTCTTCTGTGGGCAGCTGATGAAATCATCAAGGGGCCATGATTTATGAAGCACTGTGCCTTCAACCTGAGAATCATTCATCAAAATGTTCTCACTGGAAAAGGCAGATAGCAATGAGCACCTGTTGTGAGGCTGTGTTTGCAACTCCCCTTCCTCTCTCTTTCCTTCTCTTTGTTCTTGCCAAGTACTGATAGTTCACTTTTCACTGATTAAAAGAGCCCAAGTAGGTCTATATTGAGGAGTGAAATTGCCATATTATATGGTAATTGCATATTGAAATGTTTGAGGCATTGCCAGGCTTTTCCCCGGCAGCAGTGTATGAGGGTTCCAATTTCTCCCCATTCTCACCAACACTTGTTATTGTCTATCTTTTTCATTATAATTACCCTAGTAGGTGTGAAGTGGTATCTTATTGTGATTTTGACTTGCGTTTTTCCAATGGATAATGATGTTGAGCGTCTTTTCAGGTACTTATTGGCTATTTGTGTATCTTTCTTGGAGATATGTCTATTCAGAAATAAAAACATTGGTCCACCCCAAAACATATATGAATATTTATAGTAATATCATTCATAATAGCCAAACCCAAAAGGTGGAAATAACCCAAACACCCATCATCAGATGAATAGATAAACAAAATGTGGCAGACTCACAAAATGGCTATAAAAAGGAGTGAAGTTCTGATATTTGCTACAGAATAAATGAACCTTGAAAACATGATGCTTAGTTTAAAAAGCCAGGTACAAAAAGTCACATAATATATGATTTAATTCATATGAAAGCCAGTAGCGGGGAAATCTATAGAGACAAAAATTAGTAGTTGCCTAGGGTTGGTAAATGAGTGGAAAGATGGTATGGGATTTTTGTTTGAGGTGATAAAATGTTCTAAAATTGTTTGTGCTAATGATTTTACATATCTGTGGTTATATTAAAAACCATTAAAATGTTTAAAAAAAAACCCCAAACCCCAATTTGATTGATCATTTTTGATGGATGTTAAAAATACAGATTCTTTGCCCTACCTCCAATGATACTGACTAAGTAGATCTGGGATAGGGCTTGGATATCCTGAGGGATTCTGCTGTTTGGCCTGATTTGGGATATATATATATATATATATATATATATATATATATATATATATAAAGATTTTATTTATAATATTTAGAGAGAGGGGAAAGGAGAGAGGCAGAGAAGGAGAGGGACATCTATGCATGGTTGCCTTTCACCTATCTCCAGCTACAGAGCTAGCTGGAGACCTGGATTGCAACCTGGTTATGTGTCCTGGCTGGGAATTGAACAAGTGACCTTTGGATTCACAGGGCGGGGGACCCTTATATTTGTAGGGAACACCCCTTCTTCTGAAGTCCACAGTCATGGTGATGATGGTTCATGCTTACGAAGAGCTCATCATATTTTCAGCAATGTGCTGAATACCTTTACTTTTATCAACTATTACTCTCACAAAAACTTCCTGATGGGGTAAAGTAACTTCTGCTTTATAGACGAGGAACTGAGGTTTTAGAGGATTTTAAGTAACTTGTGCAAAGCCCCAGTAGGAAGTAGTGGAGTTGGAAGATATATTGGGGGCATCAACTTGGGAGCCAATGTCCTCAAGCCCACAGATTTCATAATCCATGGATGTCTGAAGTCCTGCCTGAGGTTTTTGCTGAGACTGAGGTGGAAGCTCAGTATCTCAGAATTTCCCTAGTCTCCTGGTTATGTTTGTCTATGTCTGCTGCCTCTATACCACACTCTGATGACCAGAAACATGGTCTCTGCTTGGACTTCCACAGCATAAACCATTCATATTGAATATTGACTTGCTGAGATTTGGAGCCATGGAGAAGGTCACATAACTGCACCCTTGCTCTTGGCCAATTCTTTTTCTCACTTTGCTTCACCCCTCCACTTTCTTTTTCTTTTTTTTCTTTTTTTAAGATTTTATTTTATTATTTTTAGAAAAAGGGGAAGAGAGAGAGGCAGAGAGGGAGAGAGACATCAATGTATGGTTGCTTTTCACCTGCCTCCAGCCACAGACCTGACTGGAGACCTGGCTTGCAACCTACTTATGTTGCCCTGGCTGGGAATCGAACCTGCAACCTTTGGGTTCACAGGCCGGTGCCTTATCCACTGTGCTACCAGTCAGGGCTTCTTTTTCTTTTTTAAAAACAATTATTACTATTTTAGCCTCACCTGAGGACATGCTTATTGATTTTAGAGAGAGGGCAAGAGAGGGAGAGAGAGAAAAACATTGATTGGCCGCCTCTTGCTCATGCCCTGCCTGGGACAAAACCCACAACTCAGGCTTGTACCCCAACCCGAAATTGAGCCCATGACCCTATGGGATGATGCTTCAACCAGCTGAGCCATACTGGCCTGGACTACTTCACCCCTACATTTTCTACTTACCTCCTTCATCCTGAATTGCTCTGGGAATTCTGATTCTTGTCCTTTTATATTGCAGAGTCTCTTTATTCTTCTCTGCAATCAACCCAAAAAGTGTGTAGTTGAGCCTATGTCAAGGCTCAACATGCAAGATCCATAGATGGGATCTGCCCTCTGGGAAGTGGTTGTAGTTAAATATTGATGTGCACGTTATTTTGTTTTCCCCTATGAAACATACTACTTAACTGTCAAACCTTTGACAGCCAGCTGCAGTCCTCGGCTGGCAACAGTGGAGTGGACACTGCTCCTCTGTAATCTAGCAAGGAATGCTATGTACTTAAAGAAACAGAAACGGGCTCTCTTTAAGAGGCAGAGGGGGGTTCCAGGACTGGTGTTCGTTTGTTTGGAGGTAAATGGCTATAGTATTAAAACTACCTATGTGTTTAGAACTCAAAGTCATGGTAACTTGATTTTTTCCTTTGGTTGATTTTCCATCCTGTTGTTTGGCAAATTTCTGTTAATAGCTAACCTCATGATTTCAGTTCAACAAACACTAACAGCACCTATTATGCACTGGCCTTAGTAGTACTTATCATATGCCAGACACTGGGGATATAGTGGCAAGATAAACACAGCACTTGAATAAACACAAAGTCTCAAAAAATAGAGGCCACCATTGGCTTCTTGAAGATACCCCTGAGTTGTCTTCCTGAAAAGGGAAGGGGAAGAGCTTTGGCATCTGAGGCTCATTGAGGAGGGTTTAGCTGAGTCACTACCAAGGTTTGGAGTGATGGCAGGAGCTGGCACCTGTGTGTAGAGGTGAGAAAGCAGGAGTGGTTTGATCTTAGAGGAAGCTAAGATTAAGAGAAGGCTCTTTGGAGGGTATAGTGGAGACATGTTACATGAGTGTTTGTATGGCTGAGCAATGGATCAGTGGCAATGGATCGATTACATGATGGTCTTCTTATAGCAGATGGCCCCAAAAGTTTAACAGATTGGGAGCAGCTGTAATAGTGGCTTACCTCCAGGGACATAGATTCTGCCAGGCTTTCCAACACATGTAAGTAAGCCCAAAGTTTTTGTGTAAGCTCATGGAGAAGAGAAAGAAGACCCAATAACAAGATCAAATTCCCCACCTGCCAAGCATATGTGGGCTTGCAGTAGATTTAACTGGAGTTACTGAAATAGGAATGTGACATTTCTTACACCTGGATGGGTGGAACAAAATGTATTCCCTCTGTTTTTGAGAGAAGAAGAACACTAGCAGACATAACTCAAGTTTTATTAAGCCCAGTATCCAGAAATGCAGCTTCTGTGGGTTCACAAACCAAAAAGCTCCAGAAGCATCACATCCATTGCTACATGTCTCATGCCTGACACTGTTCCTAATTTTTCCTATCTTTCCATAGAGGAAGGAAGTATGAGCATGACTTCTATTTTCCCAGGGATGTGCTGGAACAGGAGCTTTCATGTTTTTCTGCATGTTTTTAAAATTTAAATGTAATCTTTAGTGTATTTTTCTCACATTATCATTTAGTCCTACGTGTTTTTCTGAGAGGACAAGTTACTCTCGTTGCCCATACTGAGGAAATGCTAACTCTATTAGGCTAAGTTCATGTGTTAGTGGATGGGTTACTTTGCTTAAACTATGGCTGTGGGGTCCTCACCTTGTTCCCTTGCACATGATCTAGGCTTTGTGGGTCAAGTGGGACATGCAAGAGCTGCCTGGTAGAGCCAGCCGGCAGTGACTGATCACTCATTTTGAATAGGGGTTTATTATAGTCTAACCTAGTAAGACTAGAGTTAGCTGAACAAGCAACTCACTGCTTGTTTGACTTTTCTGTGATGCTCTTACCTTTCTCTTCATGGTTACAGAGGTGGCCATAGTCCAAATATGAGGTCCTCACATGATAACACCCAAAGGCAAGAAGGAAGGGGCACAGTGTCTCCCTGCATATTTCTGTATTAAAGTCTCTCCCAGAAAATTGCAGCAGACTTCCTATACCCCAGCTACCTCAGCCTCAGGCTGGCAGGGAGTGGGGAGTCCCTCAATAGAATGGTCAGAATGGAATCATGGGACCAGTCCTAAATCAATCACATGCAAAGAGAGGTTTGATTAGCATGTTTGGGCTAGAATCTAAGCCTTAGACTATGGAACAGCAAACTTTTTCTGTAAAAAGTGGTATTATTTTAGGCTTTTTGGTCCAGACAACCTCTGTTGCAACTATTCAACTCTGTCATTGGAATATAAATGTAGCCGTAACCATAGATAATGCATAAATGAATGGGCATAGCTTTGTTTCAGTAAAAGCTTATTTACAAAAACAGTCAGTGGGCCAGATGTAACCCTTGGGCTTTGGTTTGGCAAATTCTGCTTAAACCAAACATGATTTATTCCCTGGTCTGGGCCAACACTTCCTAAGACACAAGGCAGCCTAATACTTGAATAAAATAGGAGCTCTGTTAACAAAGAAGAAGGCAGGAATAGCCAGTTTCTGCATAGCTAACTAATAGTGTCAGGACCAAACTAGCTCTTCAATCTACTTTGTTAAAATAAAGGCAATAAAGGGTCCATCTAGATGTTTGTTCAAATTTGGTTAAAATATACAGAGGTAAGGGGCAGCCATCTGAGTACCAGTTACCTACTATCACAAAAGTGCTGTGTAACACAAATCAGTGGCTCAATTCAATAGCCATCTTGGAGCTGCAGGTTAGTGATGGTTGGTTAGTCTAGATGGGGTACATCTGGGAAGCTCCGATCTGCTCTAGTATCTCTTATCTTCCCCTGGGACCAGCAAGCTAGCCTGGTATATTTTAATGGTGATGGCCTAAGCATAAGGGAGTAAGAAGGATTGAGCATCTACTCTACAAGTTTTGGTCATATAACACAGACCTGTATTCTACTGGCCAAAGCAAGAAACATGACCAAACCCATCATCAAGGGTTACAGAAATAAACTCTGACTCTTTAACAGGGAGAACAGCAAAGTCATATGGCAAAGGGCCTGAATATATGGCATTGTGAAGGATTGGCGCATAATCAACTCTAACTCCCTACCCACCAATAAAATTTAGGAAATAGTTGTCTAATGCACCTGTGTCTAAATACTCCTGGCTGCAGCCCAGGCAATGGGGACATGGGCTGGGGAAGGACCATAGCAGGGTATTCCCATTTCATAGGTCTGGGTATAATCATGTGTGGCTAAATTTGCACTGACAATGGCTGACTTTCTTTGTCCTGAGACCCCAAGGGGTAATGCTTGGCCTAAATTCATTCCTGAGTAATTTTGACAAAGTTGGTTTCAAGAGCTCAGGAGGTAAATCAATTGTAGATTGATTTGAATTTTGTAGGGAGTAAGAATGGTTGAATATATATAGGCTTTTACATGCTGGTAATTGTTTCCTCACCACAAAGAAGACTGGTTATTAGGAAGCTGCTGTTAGATTCATTTGCCCCATGAGCTGTTGTTTGTGTATGTGTGTGTGTGTGTGTGTGTGTACATACCCACTTATTGGAGCTACTTCCTTTTATAATAACATTAACCAACATTTTAAATAAAGGGAAGAAATTAAATGGGCTTTTACAGATAGCCACTCTGCCCTTTCAAAGTGGATCACATATAGTAATATAAAATATTGTCACAGTTTAAAAGACTCTGTATTAAATTGGTTCTAGTTTCAATAAAGACGCCATTTGCCTGAACAGTGGAAGGTCCTTGTGACCCACAGTATTGCATACAGCAGTTCCTTTAACAATTAATTAATTAATCAATTACTAGAGAGGGGAAGGGCAGGAGAAAGAGAAAGAGGGAGGGAGGGGGGAGAGAGAGAGAGAGAGAGAGAGAGAGAGAGAGAGAGAGAGAGAGAGAGAGACATCAGCGTGAGAGAGAGATATTGATTGGTTACATCTTGCACCCAATGCCCTGACTGATGACCAAACCTGCAACCTAAGCATGTGCCCTGACTGGGAATTGAACCAGTGACTTTTCACTTTGTGGGATGACACCCAACCAACTTGGCCATACCAGTCAGGACCAGCATTCTTTTATCTTCATAGATTCAAGTTGGTGAAGAGACCAGGTGAATGTTCAATATTTGAAGTTATTTTTGGGGAGTGGAGGTTATGGTGGGTTCATTTATCTGTTTTCATCAAATATTCATGGGATGCCTTTATGTCCTGGGCATTGTGTCAAGGGCTGAGAATGCAATAATGGGCCAAAGTAGGGAGGGTTCCTGCCCTCGAGGAGGGAGCAGATTAGAGTTGTACCTTCCAGTAAGGTAGTCACAAGCCACAGTAGTTATTGAGTATGTGAATAGTAATGAGTACAAATTGAAATGTGCTAGAGGTATACAGCACACACTGGATTTTGAAGACTTAATATAAAAGGAATGTAAAGTGTTTCATTAATACTTAAAACATAAGGCCCTGGCTGGTGGCACAGTAGATAAGGCACTGGCCTGGGAACCCAAAGGTCACTGGTTCGATTCCCAACCAGGGCACATAACCAGGTTGCAAGCCAAGCCTCCAGCCAGGTCTGTAGCTGGAGGCAGGTGAAAGGCAACCATACATTGATGTCTCCCTTTCTGCCTTTCTCCCTTCCTCTCTCTCTGAAAATAATAAGTAAAAAATCTTTAAAAAATAATACAGGACTTCTGGTCAAGATAAAGGCATAAGTAGACACACTTTGCCTCCTCCTATAACCATAGAAAGAATTACAACCAGATATCAAAATTGTAACACCCAGAACTATCATAAAATAGAGCTGTATGGAAGTCCAATAACCAAGGATTTAAAGAAGCCATATTCATCCAGACAGGTAGGAGAGGCGAAGTTGCAGAAGTGGGTGGAGAGGTGGTGTGGAATGGAGAGGTGGCATCGGCAGTAGAGTAGATAGATAAAATCAGAAGGGATACCTTGGGAGTGAGGGATCCCAGTCCCAGGCCAGACTACATAGCCCATGGTTCCTGTACTTGGAAGATAAATCCTCATTACCTCTCACTGTAAAACCCAGTGGGGTTGGTGTGGTGGAAGAAACTGCTAAATTTTCATTGCTGAATATTTTACTGTTTATATTATTAAAGTTGTCCCAATTTTCCCCCCTTGGTCCCCCTCAACATAGCCCCTCCCCTGGTCCCTCAGGCAATCCCCGTACTATTGTCCATGTCCATGGGTCATGCATATATGTTCTTTGGCTAATTCCTTCACCTTCTTGGTATATACATTACATTTTAATACCTATGAAAAGGAATGTCTTCCTTGATGAAACGACACTGAAGAAATGTCAGAAGAGCATTTCAGGGCCAAGAATAACACACATGAAGGCTCTGAGGTTGAAAGGAATGTAGCATATTTGAGGGACTTCAAAACGGTTGGTGTGGCTGGAGCCTGGGAGGCAAGTGGAAATATCAGGAAGGGAGACTGGAGAAGGGAGGTGCTGGGCCACATAGGTCTCATGCTAAGATGCTGGAACTTCACACTAGCTGTGTCACCACAGGCATCCCATTTAACCACCAAAAGGGTGAAGTAAGGATGAGTTGAGATAATCCATGCTCAGTAAAGATGTTTACAGGCAAACTACCAGTTAAGAATGGTGTCAGGCATGGCTGAGCAGTGAATAGATTCCAGAGAGATTCAGGAGGTAAGACCAACAGGACTTAGCCATTGAATGTGGGGTGGGTAGGCTGGAGGTCTGGGGAGGAAAGCGGGGAACAAAAAGCTTGAAGCAAACTGCCAAGTGGTCTTCTAGTCTGCAATTAGTTGAGATCTCTTTATGAACAGGAGCGTTGGCACTTATGATGAAGCTGTCTAGACTTCAAAATGCCATTTGCAGTATGTTGGTCTGCTCTACTTCTGGACTGTGACTGAACGACAGTCAGTGCTCACCCTACTTTGATTTGCAAGACTTCTGCAATGAGCACATTTGGTGTTCCCAACTTAACCCCTTGTTCAGAGAAGGCAACGTTGGTCTGCTCTACTTCTGGAGTGACTGAACGACAGTCAGTGCTCACCCTACTTTGATTTGCAAGACTTCTGCAATGAGCACATTTGGTGTTCCCAACTTAACCCCTTGTTCAGAGAAGGCAATGTTAAAGGGTGTTTCCACTGGTTTTTCCCCAAGTCATTTGGCAGATGTATTTTTGGGAGCTTCACTGATGATTTTTTTCTGGTTTAATATTGCTGTGGACAGCTTGCACTAACACTCTCATCCCTGTTATTAAGCCTCAGTATGGGCTGTGATTTGTTTTTCCTGTGAGTGACTCGACCATGTACGTCATTAAAAATGCAAATAAGACTCTGGGGGACTGACACTGTCACTTCCCCTTATTAGGAAGGAAAGTCAGCTGGTGTGATTCTGGTTTGGTACAAGCACTAGAGTTGTTTTTGAAAGCTCAGTCCTCTTAAATGAACTCCCACGTTGGCTTTGGGGCAGAACTTTGGGGTTTCAGGGAAGTGGCAAGTCAAGTTTCAGAAAGAATTTGGAAAGTTAGGTTGGACCATGGCTGGGATCAAGGCTAACCTGTTTATACCTCAAAGGAAAATAGCACTGCTTTTCTTTCCAACTGACCTCTCACTGGGTTCCTTGACCTGCTTTGTCCTAGAACTAGAGAATGCATGAAACATATCAATTGCCTGAGGATCAAGAGGAGCTAAAATGTGTCCACACTCTAAGATTGGGACTGCTGTGGTAACACCTCACTATCATCCCTTCAGCTGCTGGGCATACACAGATGGTCATCTGGCTGCCTGACTCTCCTGACTGCCTTATTTAGTTTAGCCTGAACTATATCCATTGCTTAGCCCAGTAGGTCTTAACCTTGGCTGAACCCTGGAATCCCCTGGGAGATTAACATGTACTGATGCCTCTTTCACTCAGTGTAGTGTTTTTGAGGTTCATTCAGTTTATAGCATGCACCTGTACTTTATTCCTTCTTAAGGCTGGATAATATTTCATCATATAAATGGAAATTTTGTTTATTCTTTCATTCATTGATGGACATTTGGGTTGTTGCCACCTTTAAAAATTTTTTTAAGTATATTTTATTGATTATGCTATTACAGTTACTCCAATTTCTTTTCCTTTTGCTCCCCTTCACCCAGGACCCCGCTTCTCTCCAGCAATCCCACCCTCATTAGTTCATGTCCATGGGGTGTGCATATAAATTCCCTGGCTTTAGCCTTCCCTATATTATTCTTAACTTCCCCTGTCTATCTTGTACCCTCCAATTATGCTTCTTAACCCCTGCCCCATTTCCCAATTCTCTCCCTTCCCTCTCACAGCTGTAACCCTCCAAATGATCCCTAGACCTATGATTCTGATCCTATTCTGGTTGCTTGCTTAGTTTGTTTTTGTTTTCAAATTTTTAGGTTCTCTTGTTGATAGTTCTGAGTTTCTTGTCATTTTAATGTTCATAATTATGACTCAGAGGTTGGCATGTTGAAAGTTGTCCCAGAGGTTCCTAAGCTTCTCATTTTTTTCAATTCTTATTTCCTCATTCTGCACTGTTTGATTGTTTATTTCTTCCTTACATTCTAAATCATTTATTTGAATCTCTGTTTCCTTCTCTCCATCATTGGTTTCATATGGATTTTCCCTTCTTTCACCAAGCGTAGCTTTCAATCCTTCCCTTTTTGTGTTTGCTGTAAGCATATCTGTCAAGTCTGTAAGCATCTTTATCACCAGCATTTTGAACTCTGCATATGTTAGGTTGGCTATCTCCTTGTTGCTGTAGTTCTCCCACTGAAACCTTGATCTACTTCCTCTTTTGAGCCATACTTCTCTGTCTTCTCAACTTGACAGGCTCCTGTGTTTGCCTCTGTGCCTTAGGTAGAGCTGTTGCACCTGTTATATTGTAAGGGGTGGAGCCTTAGGTATTCATCAGTGTGGGGCAACCCATTTCACCATGTTGTGGTGCTGTATGTGAGGGAGGGGTCTGAGAGAAAACAATGCCACTTGCTCAGCACTCACCCCACTTCCCAGGTGCTTCTCATGCTTCCCTTATGGGATTGGTTCCTGTCTAGTTGTTGTCTTGGCTGTAGTTCCCAGAGTGAGTGAGTCTGCAGATGTTCTCATACTGTGGGGGTCCTCTAAACAGACTCTGATGAGAGACTGGCAGTTTCTTTCTCTGTCCCAACCCCCATTGGTTTTCAGTCAGAAGAAATGTGGCATTATTTTCCCTGGCACTGGAACTATGAGTTGTGCTGTCTGGTGGTGCTAGGAGCTCTCTTCAGGTGTCCCTTCCAACTTCTTTTTAATGTGTCATTGTGCTTTCTGCCTGCCAGCTACAGCCGCTGCCCTGTCGCCACACTGCTAAATCATCTTCTCTCTGTCCCAGCCCTGCTTCTCCTACCTGTTTGGGCAAGTGTTTCTTTTTTTATATCTGTTGGACTTTCATGCAGCTCAGATTTCTGGAACTTCTGGTTGTCTCCAGTTTTGAGGTAGTTGTATTCCTTCTTAGTTGTGGAAGGAGACGCAGTGTGTCTACCTACATCTCCATCTTGGCCAGAGTGTCCACCTTTTGGTTATTGTACTGTATGATATGATTTCATTTATATGAAATATCTGGCGTAGGCAAATCCATTGAGACAGAAGGTAGCTTAGTGGTTCCCAGGAGCTGGAGGGAAAGTGGAGTGGGGTGTGATTACTTAATGGATGCGAGGCTTCCTTTTGGTATGGTGGTGATGTTTTGGAACTATATTGAGTATGAATACACTACATAATATGGAACTCTATATACAGTTTAAAATGGTGACTCATGTTAAATACATTTTTACCTCAATTAATAAAAATACTAACGTCTGTGTTCCATCTACATAGGTTTTAAAGTAATTTGGGATGTGGAGCTCAGGTCCTGGGATTTTAAAAGCTCTCAGGTGACCCCATGGTGCATTGGGATGAGTACTCCTGCTTAAGACTCTCCTAGAATCAACTCTTTCATGCCTGTGTTCACTTCTAGCCTCCAGCATGGCTCTGCCTTTCCATTTTCCTTCACATTTTTGGGGAGGTAATGTTTACATTGTAGTTTAAAGATCAGCTACATCAGATGCCTTAAGATCCTGTTAATTGTGTAGCTTCTTTCTTTTCAATTCTGACCTATCAAGTCAGAATCTTATGGGTGGGGCTCAGGACTGTACATATTTAATAATCACCCCAGGCTATTAAGTGCACAATGATCTGAGAACTTCTATATACTCTTAGGTTTTCCAATTGTTCTTCCTATCTTTCATTTCACCATTAGGCCCCACCACGTATCAACCACTTGGCTGTTGCCCCGTTCATGTAGCATGAAGAAAGCAGAAGTGTCCATGGTTGGTGGCTCAATGGATAGGCACCAGCCTGTGAACTAAAGGTCACTGGTTGGATTCCCAGCCAGGGCACATAACCAGGTTGCAAGCCAGGTCTCCAGCCAGGTCCATAGCTGGAGGCAGGTGAAAGGCAACTATACACTGATGTCTCTCTCCCTCTTTACCTCTCTCCCTTCCTCTCTCTCTAAAAATCATAAAATCTTAAAAAAAAAAAAAAAGAAAGCAGAAGTGGTTCTTTTCATAAGTTCTCAGTGAAGGAGGTGAGTACACATGTTCCTTTGCTTATCAGAAATACAGTGGGCACAGGGAGCTGGGGTCACATGTTTGACATATGTATGGGAAATTCCTGGGCAGAAAGAGGAGTCATTGCAGCCCTGCATAACTTTCTCTTAGGACAGGCTTCCCTGAAATCAGGTTAAAGTTCATGCTTTACATCTTCCTTAGCTATGTCAGCTATGTAAGGTTCAGTTTTTATATTAATTGTTTATTGTTTTGTAATAATATTATCACAAACTTAGTGGCTCAGAGCGATACACATTTATTAGGGCAGTTTCTGTGGATCAGCTTAGTTGGGTCCTCTGGTCATGGTCTCATGGGGCTGCAGTGCAAGGCCGGACTTGAGTCCTCATTCTGAGGCTCAAGTGGTGATGAGTCTGTTTCTGAGCTCAGGTGCTTGTTGGCAGCATTCAGGTCTTTGCCAGACTCAGGGCCTTTGTTCTTGCAGGTTGTTGGCTGGAGGCTTTCTTCAGCTCCATTATGGTAACTCACATCATGGCATCTGGCTTCTCCAAAGTGGCCAGAAAAAGTCTCTTAGTAACACAGGTTTATAATCTTATCTAACAATCACAAACATCCCACCCCTCTTTGCCTTGTTCTATTGGTTAAAAGTGAGTCACTGGTCTCATCCACAGTCATGGAGAGGGATTACACAAAATATATGCATACTAGCAGATGGAAGCCTGCCATGGTATTTCATCTACAAAATGGAGGTAACTATGCTTCCTATCTCATAGGAATATAGGGAAGATTAAATAAGAGGGTGTATGAAAAGCACTTGGTACAGTAAAGGCTTTATAAATATGACTTCATTGTTACTTATTATTGTCACTATGACCATTACTAATACTATTATCAGGTCATTTATGGTCATTGGTCTCCTGGCTATGAAAGGCACCTCCCACTATGCAACCCCCTCCTCCCCCCGCCCCCAAGTTCCTTCTGAGATTTTTGAATGCTATTCCCACAGATCCCTCCTTCATTCCACCTTGGAGATCTCACTCTGAGCTTTGTGTCCTTTTCCAGTTTGATTCATCTGAAGCATGCACTAAATTAGCTGGGTGTTAAAGTTTAAAAAAAAGAAAGAAAACCAGCATCTTTACCTGAGTTTGAGATACCTTTGAGGGACTATGTTCTTGGTGACCTATGTAACTTTGGTCTCTTAGAGTTCTTCACTAGAAGAGCAAGAGACAGCTTCCCTTCCTGTTTAAAAAGTCTGCATCTTCACTGCATCCCAATTTCCCTCTTGAGAGATGTTTATATATCCAGTACATAGTGTGTCCATTTGATGAAAAACTATGTTAATACTTTCAGCCAGATACTCTGTTTGGTTTCAGGAATGATGTAAAAATCAATAACACACATTCCCTGGTCATCAGGGAGCTCAGAGTTCAATGGAGGAATTTAGACTTGAGGCCACTGTTTTTCACTTTGGGACAGAATATTGCTGGTTGCGTGCAAGGAGGTTTTAGAGGACCAAATGCTGATTTAAGCTGATGCACAGACCTAGCATTAAATAATAGTTCAGTTACTGTGTGATCAAGTTTTTCCCTTTTTGATTCTCTCTAATCTTTATGACTATGTTAAGAACAAACTCTATGAGGTATTAATATATCTTAAACACTTTGCATTATCCCTATTAAATCCAGTTATTTGGGCCATTTTTAAAATTAAATATTTTATTGTTCTATTAAGGTTATCCCAGTTTTTCCCCCTTTGCTCTCCTCCACCCAGC